>JAMQCK010000588.1:0-19580 GCA_024196135.1 Pleurotus ostreatus/Saccharomyces cerevisiae fusant | reverse complement strand
GTTCTACGAGGCGACGAGTTAGAAACTTCTGCGCCGTCGAGCGACAGAAGTTTCTAACCTGTCGCCTCGTAGAACCTTCTGCGCCGTCGAGCGACAGAAGTTTCTACATGTAGAAACTTCTGCAGCACATTTGGGCAGAATGTTCTACTACCATATGCAGTAGAACAATCTGCTATGTTAGTAATTGGAATGTTCTGCTACACAATATAGCAGAACATTCTGAGCACTTGCACTTGGGCACTGAAGCTTCACACAAACATTGCAAGAAGACATGTATATAGTATAATGAAGTCAAAGCAGTACAAGATAAGTCCAAGATAAGTAAGGGGAGGGGGCGGGGGATGATGTGATGATGATATATAATACAAGAAAAAGTCCAAAAAACGACCACGCAACGTCCATACAACGAGCAGACACCAGCTAGACCGAGTCACGACGAACAGGAGGGGCGACGGCCTTGCGCTTGAGGGTGAGCCACAAGACACCGCAGTAGAACGAGATGACCTGGCGCTCGAACCACACGAAGTGCGCCTCCGTCATGCGGTCTGCGTCGACCTCCCAACGAAGACGACGGGGCAGAGCCACCTCCCAGTCCAGCATGAGGCGTGCAAAGGCCTGCACGTAGCGCACGCGCTCGCGCCACGACTCGGCCATCAGCCCGCGTCCCTTCTCGACCTCGCACAAGTTGAGAATGTCAGCGCCGCACCAGGTGCGCTTGTCGAAGACCCGGCGAAAGCGCTCAAGCTCCTCGAGCTTGCTGATCAGGATGACGCGCAAGCGCCGGTCCAGCTCAAGCAAGTCCTGGCGGAACAGGAGCTCCTGGAGGTACCACATCTCGGCCCTCATGACATGCGGCGGAGGGAGGTCGCCCGGCTGCACGACGTACCCACGGAGGACGTACGGTTCGCTGAGGTTCTTGATAAACGCGTCCCAGTTGAAGTCGTCGCCGAGGAGATCGCGGATGGTCGTCATTTGGCGGATGATGTACCTGCTCTGGCTGCGAGCCGTCACGCGCGTGAACAGCAGCTGCCGCCAGTCCGCGGTGTTGAGCCCGCAAGCCAGCCCGTTGCGATCCTCGCGCACGGCATCATGTCGATTGCGCACAACGCTGGCCTGCGTGCGCGCGTCCCACAGACCCGAGCCGTGGTTGGCGAGAGCATGCGCGTCGCGCGGATTGTAGCGTGCATTGTCGAGGAGTCGAGGCCGGAGCAGGACCCAGGCATGCACGAAGTCGGCGACCTTCCCGAGACTCGCAGCACCGGTGATGAGATCGGGGGAGGGGAAGCAGCGATAATCGTCGGTCTTCTGGGCGTCGGTACGCCAGTTCGGCTTGACGCGATCCCTTTCCTCTCGCCATACGACGCGGACTGTGGGCTTCTCCTCGCTAGGGCGACCTGTGACAAGTGGTCAGCCAGGGCATTTCGAACAAAGGCAAAGGACTTACGAGTAGAAGTGGAACCCAACCGACTAGGCTTCACTGCCGAAGACGAGCTCGCAACAGAAGTGCCCGGACCTCTTGATGACGCAGCCAAAGTCGACGTTGACGAACTAGTACTTGTCGAGGTCGACGCCGTGGTCGACGCAGGCAGCGCGGCACTCAATGGTTGTGGTGCCGAGGTACCATAGAACTCGCCAGGAAGGACCTCCGAAGAGTCTTCAAGGTCGTCCAAGTCCGACGGCGTGAAGTCAACAGGCGGTAAGGTGACCAGCTCCTCCATTTGCGAACGCGACGGTTCCGACTGCCCAACCGCGGTGAGGTACTCGGGCATCTGCTTGATGTCCTGCTCGGTGGAGGCACCGAAACGCGCGTCGCGGTTCGCCTTGCTGCCGTCGTACCAGAGGGGGTCGTGGCTGTCGTCGTCGATCGGCCGGCTGAGGGCCACGCGCATGGTCGCGTACCGGTGGAGGTGGTGTAGGCGCTTCCAATCCGTCGGCAAGCCCTCGAAGATGTACGGTAGGTTGTCCGGATGGCGATCAATGCAAATCATCTCAGCAGGCGCGCGCATCTGCACTGCCAGCACCGCGTGGGGAATCACTTGCTGCAGTCGGGCGCGCCTGGCAACCTCCTCGAAGTTCTGTACGAACCATACTGGTACGCCGGCACGGAACAAGAGCTGCGCTTGCTCGAGATCGTCCGTGACGGTGCCGATGAACCAGTGAGGTGTGGCGAGTTCGGGGGGGTCGGCCAGACCAGTGAGGACGGGTTGTATGAAGTTCACGAAATTCATCATGCCAAAGAGTTCGCGCCAGAGCCGTTGACATTGTCTGGCCATAAGGACGGCGCGACCGAGGGAGACCGGCATGTACGACATGCGCATGAGCAGATGCTGGAGAGTTATCTCCATCCCGCGAGCCCATGGGTTCGCATCGGTCTTCTTGCGCTTGCAGTCCAGAAGGTACTGCGCAGTGAGTCGGCGGAGGGGATATACGAGCTTCTTCAGCTCGCGGAACGTCGCGGCAGTCAAGACGACCTTGTCGTCGTTGGTGGTGTACAGCCCGTCGACCTTCTCGAACCATCCCTCGACTCCCAAGAACATGAGATGCCAAGGATGGCCTGGTGCCGGCGGGCAACGCGGGATGCACGCAACGTGGGGTGCTTTGCCCTTCATGAAGTATGTGGGAACCAAAGTCAAGTCCTCCGCGCCAAAATTGCCGTCGATGCGCATGCGCAAGCGGTAGTGGGCGTTGGTGGGGGAGGGAACGTAGGGAATGTAGGTGGCATTAGGGCTCATAACGAGGTATGCTGCATCCTCGGTGAGTCCGATGACGCGGAAACGCTGCGCAGGGTCTTCGGCTGGAGGCGAGGTCAGTAGAGCAAGGTGGGATGGTAGGCATGAGCTTACGTCGTCGAGCCGTAGCAAAGATATCTGGAGGAAGGACCTTGGTTGACAGGACATCTTGAAGAAGGGGGAACACTGCCCCATATCCTTCGTCGCCTTCGACAACGACCCGCTTGCGCGGCTGGTGAGTTACGATCCTGTAGAGCGCGGCCTTCTCCTGCGCCTCGTCATCCTCCCCGCGATAAAGACGGTAGTCGACGGACTGGTAAATAGGTCAGACGGGACAAAGCAAGGCAGGATATTGCAACACACCTGCTCAGCCGGCGAGAGCTCCTTGTAGTAGGGAGCGCGTAGCGGCTCCAGTCCGACGAGGATGTATCGCCGTTCAACGCGCGGGCGCTTCTCCTGCCCATCTCCTTCGACCTCATCCTCCAGTTCCGCTGGCATCCGCTTGCGCACGCCTGGCCAGCCCACCTTCATCGCGTCGTACTCATCGTCGGCCAGGGGGCCGACCTGGTCGCCCACAGGGGAGCCCGATCGCATGACCAGACCGTTAGGAGCAAGCCCCAGGTGCGTCGGCCCAGGTGCAGGCGCGGTCGTACTCTGCACTCCGCATGGCGGCGACGTCGACAATGCGGTGGGGTCGCTAGATGACGGCGGACTATCCACGGGCACAGATGTTACGGACGGCGAGGGCAGGGGCGTAGACGAAGCGGGTGCCGAGGGCGCAGGCGCTGCGGGCGCGTGGGTTGAGGATGAGGGAGGCGAAGACGCGGCCATCGTTGAAGAATTGCGGAATGTCGACGAAAGTTGACCGGGCGGGTGCGTTACTCAAGCACAGTTGGTTCCACGCTAAACGGGAACCAACGTTCCTGGTCCCACGCTAAACGGGGACCGAGGATGCGAGCCAGAAGGTGCCGACGAGGCGCAGTAGCTGTTGAGAATCTCAGTTAGCGCCCAAGAGCGTCGAAAACCAACTCACCTGCGAGCAAAGCCGTTCGCGCGGCGACAGAGAGCGCGCGGAGATGAGCGCGCAGAATACTCCGGGCAGTGGGCCGAGCGAGAGGTTTGTGCAAGCGAACGCGGAGGCAGCAACGAAGACGATGGCGGTGAGGACGACGCGCAAGCGCATTTGGTGTGGCGTTTGTTGTGAGCTGTTTGCAAATGGCATGTTTGGTCGCGCTTGGTCTGCGGGCCGCAGAACATTCTGCGCTCGATGTGGTCTACGTCCTCGACGGCGGCGGCACCATCCCCGCGATGCCTGCCGTCTATCTGCTCATCTCCCATCCTCCCCCCTCTCCCATAGGCGCTAGGACCCACGCGGCAAGTCGCGTATCGACCTTCGAACTATCGCACGCGCACATCGTCCCCGTTTAGCGCGGGACGATGGTGTCGGTCCCCGTTTAGCGTGGGACCGACGATGCCCTCGCCATACCGTAGCCGGCCAACGCCCTACCGGTCGTAATCCGCTGCAAGAGCGCGTTGCCCACGACATGGCGCTGAAGACCTTGCTGCAAGAGCACAGGATCTACGAGCGGAGTCCAATGACTCCATGGGAATACGTACCATAGGACGCGCTGTGCGTACTCGTCTCTTCCGCACGAATACCCTTGACTGACTAGATCATACTCTACGCATCGAGGATGGACTTGCTGAAAGGGAAGAGGGGCTTAAAGGACGCGTACTCGTCGATCTATCCGTGCGTATTTGGTAGCCTGTATGTCGGCCATATGAAGCAGCAGAAATATAGGTACTCGAAACTAGAGTGGTGCAAGAGGTCTCGATCGCTTCAATACTCAGGCCTGATATCTACAATCCTGCGAAGTCTCCTTTGACACTGAGGTGAGCACTCTGATTTAATCTGGTTCCGTTGGGCGCTCTCCAACACGATCACAGGCACGCGAGCCGCAGCGGAACCAGATCTTCATCGATGCTATCTACACGCATCGTACGTGCGGCTTTCAGTACGCTGCTCACGCACTCATGTCTACGCGCAGGCGTATCAACACCAAGGAACGCGACCGGCGTGCCGCCCCTCTCCTACCCTCGTCGGACACTACTCTGGGCGAGGGTTCCTCAGCGGCGGCGTCGAGCACGATCACAAGAACCACGACGCGATCGCGCCGTGGGCTATCCCGCTCGCGCGAACCACCTCCCTCCTCCGATCCAACACCATCGACACCTATCCGCTCGCGTCCAGCCCCCAGCACTCCAGCGCGCGGAGCCTTGCGTACCACTACCGGCACTGGACTGACTCCGCAGTCCGTGAATGCCCAACGCATACGACAACGAAGGAATGCCAGCCCGACAGTCGCCTTTCGAGACGCCGGCCGCGCTGTTGAGAGTACGCGCAATCGTCGCGCCCTCCCTTCGCAAATCGGATTTGCTCTGGGGATCCCGGACCTCGAGCCGGAAGTAGAAGAGTCCGAAGGAGAGTCAGAGGAGGAGGAGGTTCCGCGACCGGAAACGGTCGGAGGCAGCGCGGACGAGGATGAGGGGGCCACCGACCCTGCAAGGGAAGCACGACGTCAGGCGTACCGAGCGAAACGAGAGTCTACGACGGCCAGCTGGTTGTCAGACATCTTGCCCAAACTTCGCAAACCGTACCTGCGCCTCTTACAAGAGACAAGAAATCTACGTGATCCGCCGCGAAGAGTGCAACCCACGCGCAGATGTTCGTGTAATGGCAAGGATCGTCGTCAGCTGTCCGTTCTTGTCTTGCGCATGACGAGTAAGTCGCCCGCTGCCTCCCTCATTCGCTGCTTGACACATAAATAGCTGTATCAAACATCGAGGTCGACTCCTGCTATTGCTGCCCAGCTGCCCGGCAATTGGTCGAGGTCGGGCTATTCCCTTGCGCACCGTATAGGCCCTCGCTCGCAGTCGACATCAACTTATTGGACTTCGTTCGAATACTCTTCCTCAATATCTCCCCCAATGTCACGGCGTGGTGCAAGGCGACGGAAGCATTCCTCCTTGCACGCTCTTACAAGTTGAACTACTCGGTAGGTCCCCAATGCTCGTGCCCTCCATGTATCTGACTTCACCCCCAGGACAACCTGCGAAAGCGCTTTGGCTCTGCGCTTCTCTGGTTCACACACCTCCACGACACCGTACAAAAGCACGTCGATAACGTTGTCGACACCGCGCGAACCGCGCTTCTTCGCCCCTCAGCCCTCGAGGTCAACCCTCCCGATGAAGACGAGTACAGCCCGCCTCCATCACCGACGCCACGGACCAGGCGCGGCGTCGCGCTCGACTCGCCCGTCGTCGTTGCTCGCGGCCGCAAGCGACCTGCGGCATCCTTCTCGGACGACAGCGACGCGGATACCGACGACATGGCCGACGTGCCCCGCTTCTCCTCGCGCCCCTCAGAATACCTCCGCGCTCGCTGTCCAGCATGTTTCGGGGGTGAGCACCGGCTCAACACCGATGATCACAATGCTCCCGACGTTCTGGTCTCAATCGACGCGTGTTTCTCGCAAAAACACAACAAGCAGACACGGGACCCGGTGTTTGAACATCCCGACAGCATCATGCTGACAGAGGCAGCCTTGGAGAGCGCCCGGGAGCGCGTGGAAGCCTTGCGACCTCCGCGAGGTCGCAAGTCGGCGTCGACGTTCGACCCGCAGGCCGCCGGGCTTCAAGTTCCATCGGAAGCTCTACAGAACTGCGAAGACAGCTTCAAGGCTGCCCAGACCGCCATTGCGAAGGCCAACACTGGAAGCCACGACGTGACGGCCGTGATGGGCCTGATCTGCCGCCATGACATCCCCCTCTTCTTCGCCAACATGACAACCCCAGGCGAGCAGCAGTTCTACGCAGTGGCGCTCATGGACGCACTCATGGACAACCTCCCTTCGGACTGGATCGTAGGCTTGCTGTATGACATTGCGTGCCAAATCCACCTCAGCGCGGTTCGGTACGGCATCTTCAACAAGTATCTCGATCGTCTTCGCTTCGCCGTCGCCGTCTTCCACGCGTTCGGGCATGACTGGCCCTGTCAACTCATCTATCATCCGCGCAAGATCGTCGGGTTCGGCTTGACCGATGGAGAAGGCTGTGAAAGATTTTGGTATTCCATAAGCAAATTAATCCCGTATCTTCGCGTTGCAGGGGTAAGTTGTCTCCAGCTCCCAATCGGCAACGAGCTAATGGAATTTCAGTTCCATCTTCGCAAATATACCCTCAATTCTCAATTTGTCTTTGCCACAAAAGATGCAACAGTCGCACGCGGCGCGTGGCTGGCTCGGAAATTCCGCCTGTTGAACGAGAAACGTAAGGAGGCGTTGACACTTCTCGAGGAGGCGGGCGACGTCGCCAAAGATGAGGACTTTATCCGCAGGCAATGGAAGGAACAGGTTGCTGCACAAACCCGTCCTCTGGAGAGTGAGTCTGGCGACCCTTCCACGTCATCATTTGGCTGATTGTGGCATAGAACAGGGCAAGGATGTGGGGCGTCGGGAAATAGCGAAGGCTTTGGAGTTGCACGAGGAGATGGAGCAGGCCGAGAGACGGCGGAATGAGCTACAGGGGTCGGAATCGGGACCTTCGGATCTGGAGCATGAGGCAGCTCTCCGAAGTGCCGAAGCTACGTACGCCGCCGCTAAGGGTCGGTACACCCGCAAGCTCGGTCAGCTCGGAGCCGTAGCACGCGCGCAGCTGCAGAAGCTGGTCAGCGATAAGCTCCTCCATCGTCGGGCGAACGCTCTCGTGCTTTTGCGCCGGGCGCAGAACGGGATCATGAAGCGCAAGATGGAGGTTGAGCGTGTCGTGCGCTCGCATCGCAACAAGAACGGGGGTACGAGTCCTCCGCCTGTTCGGGTTGTCTGCCTCGGGGCTGATGGTTGCCCGCAGAGAACCGCTTGCGCAAGCACGTCAAGACCGCGGCGGAGCGTCGCGAGGGAACCGTCAAGGCTACCATTTCCAAATACAACAAGGCGTGCGCGCAACTCTCGAAGCTCATCAAACAGCAACGCACGCGCAAGGGTGGCTGTCACATACGTCCCCTCAAGCCGCTCCCGAAAGTCGGGCTTTGGGACCTTGACATTGACAACCCCTGTTGGGACGACTTGAGGTTCGACGCACCGGAAACGGAGGCGCCGCCATGGATGTCGGACGACAACGTCCGCAAAGCTATACGCGGACGCCTTCTTCTCGATCGCTGCGCTGAGGAGGAGAGACGGTTGAAGCATGAGGAAGGGAACCTTCTGGACTGGTTTGAGGGGGAATGGCGGGCCGTTCGGGCGGCAATCCGGAGTGCCATACGCGTCCCAGGTATGTGCGCCCCAAGCCTTTTCATTCAGCGCACCCTGACCACGCCAATACAGATGCACCCGCTCTGATTTACCAACTACATGACCGGCAGCGCGCGCTACTTCGCATCGCCGTGCAGTGGGAGAGGCACTGCACCGGTATTCGTGGCCCTTCAGCTGCAGAACTCACCGCCGCCCGCGAGGAATGGGCGACCGCCTCCTGCGACCCCGCTGTTATCACCGCCAATCCGTTCACGGCACATGTGGACGAGGAGGAGGAGGAGGGTCCCGGGGTGGGTGGCGACGTTGACGATCAGGTTGATGGCGATGAGGAGCTCGTGGATGCGATTGAGGACATGATTGAGGCGCTTTATGACGTGGATCAGGATGAGGAACGTGTGCAGCGGGACGGAAACGAAGCGACAGGAGATAGGGTGGCATCGGAGGGCGAGAGCGACGCGACGGATAGCCAAGTTTCGAGCGAGAGTGCTGAAGATACGAACGAGGACGAATCTAGCTTAGATGGGGAGGGCAGTGAGGGCGAGGATGAGGCCGATGCGAGCGACGAAGACTCCCTGTAGATATGTTATTACTGTACCTATATTCCTGGCACACGCGTACAACAAACCGCGCGTCGAAACGCGGTCACGAGTCTGGCATGTTTATGCCACGTATGTCCGATCGCATGCCGGCAGACGACGCGAATAAGCCGGGCGTTGGGCAGGTGCCCCTTGCGTTCATGTCGCGCCTACTGGCTCTACTAGGAGGTGAGTGAAAAGTGCCGCGGGCGCGTCGCGCGTAATGGCGCGTCGTCCCGGTCAGTCAACGCATGGCAGACTGGGCAAACGACCGCTCGGCGCGCGCGGCGGACCTCGCGGCCTTAGTTTCTTCTTCAACCTGACTACGCTTACTATCTTCACAGCGCGCACGACGCGCAGCGGTGCCGCGTTCAGTAACGTGGTTGCGCTTCCCGACCATGTCGACCTCGGCCAACTGTTCGAGGACGCCGAACGCCAGCGAGCCGAGCAAAACGGTGATCAGTGGGAGTGCGAATCGGTGCTCACCTCCTTGCCAACCACCCGCGCATCCTCGCCACTCTCTGAACTGACAGATGAAGGCCCGAGTGGCGCAGACTCCGGGTTGCACCCGGAAGGCGTGCACCCCCAACTTCACCGCTTCGACGCGCCCGCCGCGGTTGAGGACAGCGCGGAGCCGGAGGTGCGCGAACTGGAGGCGCGTGTTAGGAACTACAAGGCCCGCAAGAGTGCGGAGCAACGAAAACGCAAGCGACAGGCAGAGGGGAACAGTGGCGACGCCTCGAAGCGCCACCGCGCAGATCTCATTCTTCAATCCTTCCACGAGCAAGCCTCGTACGACTTCACCAAAGCGCCGGTCACGAGCACTGGCTTTACATGCCTTCGCAACGCATGGGAGGCCGGCATTCCCGAGCTGGAGCACTTGGTCGGCTACAAGATACTAGACTGGGATGGAGTGTAAGTGAACACACCAACTCGCGCGCTCATTTGTGCTCACCATACCATCTGCAGCGACAATGGTGCTGTTACAGTCAACCCCGAGCAGATCGTAGTGCTCATGCTCGTGGGCTGCGGCAAGGGCAAGGGCAAGATCGACCACATGCGCGTCGCCGACAAGATCGAATCGGTGTCGCGCCGCATCACATTCTCTGCCGAGGAGCAAGAACACCGTCGCGGTAGCTTCTTCGTCAAGGCCATTGGAGTGTCCCACGGCGGCGGGCAGAAGGTACGTCGCGCGTCCGCATTCCGATCACTGAACTGATGATTCTATAGGAGCCAGGTCCTCTCAAGCACACGGACAAGACGCGGCGCGAGCTAATGAGCATTGTCAAGCTCAAGCCCATGCAGAGGATTGCCCACGTCAACTCAGGTGCGTCATCAGCGACGCGTCGTTACATGCGCTAACTGTCCAACGCAGGTGCTCTGCAAAACTGGCAGCCCGACGCCCACGAGCACTACGCCGACACGAAGAAGAAGCTGACCGACTGGAAGCCTCGCCTCGCACGATTCTTCAACTTCCCCAAGAGCGTTTGGTCCTGCCTCACCATCAACTTCGGGCCACGCACGGTCGCGGTCGCTCACCGCGACTTCGGCAACCTTTCGCACGGCTTCTGCGCCATAACGGCACTGGGTCGCTTCAATCCCGACCGCGGTGGCTACTTGATCGTGCGAGAGCTCCGCCTCGTCATCAGGTTTCCGCCCGGTTCGAGCATCATTCTCCCATCCGCCCTGTTCACACACCACAACACCGACATCGGCCCCGACGAAACACGCTACTCAGTCACGCAGTATACGTCCGGTGCAATCTTCCGGTTCGTGGAGCATGGTTGCCAACTCGACGAGCATTACTACGCGGCGCTCGACGCCGACGGACTGCGCGCGGCCCGAAAAGCGAACTCAGCACGTTGGAAGAAGGGGGTCGCGATGTTCTCGCGCTTACCAACACTCAGGCGTAACGCAGAGGCTGTGAAGGCAGGGAAGGAGGTCGCAGATGATCCGTAGCATAGTCGACGTACGCGTGGGAGCCTTACGTAGTTCGGGATAAGAACGCTCGGATTTGTTGCCAATTTCGGAAGTTCAACTTGAGAATTCACGTGAGTGTGGGAAATTCAGACCTCGGACGCGCCGAGCCCTGATAAATGTCATAGCCCGCCTCGTCCTGTCCGTAACCACACCGGCGATGCAGCAAGTCGTTCAGATCAACGTCGTCAACGTCCTCTCGCTGCCGCCCGGTTGTCGCACGCACGTATACAGCCATTCATTCATCGAGTGGAAGCTGTACCAGGCGCGCAACCTGTACCCCTACAGCTTGCAGAAGGGCGCATGGTCGCTCGCGCTCGAGAAGGGGGGATTCTGCCGTAGCGCTGCGTGTGAGTCGCTCGGCGGATGGCGCAGGCAGCGCTTTGCTAACATGCATCGCAGGGACGGACAGGAAGATAGTGCGGATGATCCGGAACGCAGTACGTGTGCTCGAGGTTGCCCATCTGCACTCGCACGACGGCGACATGGACCGCCACCGCTTTTTCTTTCGCATGCATCTCGCCAGTCTGCACGACGACCTTCGCGCCAGAGTCAAGACCGAGGTTCAGGACCCGGAAGAGCAACGAAAGTGGACGCAGTTGGAGGTAGAGAACGACGGCCCGTACGACTGGCTTCAGGACTATGAGATTCGCGTTCGCTACCATGTCGGCGAAGACATGGGGAAGGTGCGTTGTGTATTCTCGGCTGCTACTCGCATGCTCACCCTTCCCGCAGGCGCGCGAGGTGTGCCGCCACACGACCACGGTGCTGAACATGCACATCCCCGCCAACGGGATTTCTTGGCTTGTCAAGAACGACATCGACCCAGGCAAAAGCGACTTGTACCAGCGCCTTGCGAACGATGCGCTCGTCAAGATATCTTGGTGGGAGAACATCCCAGCTCCCCTCCCCGGTGCGCAGGAGGACATCAACCTCGAAGTTCACTCGCGCAGCTGGCGCTGCCCGCCCTCCAACATCATACGTCCCATTTGTTCCATGCAATGTGTAGAATGCGAATTCTTCAACCTGGTACGCTCGTTATTCCTGATGCCGCGGCTGCTCTGACCTTCAGCAGCATAGCTCCATTCCTCTGAACGTCTGGTTGCCCGTCCTCGAGGGGGGGTGGGTGATTCCCTCGCATCATCGCGAGGTGTTGGCGCAACACGGCTTCCGAGAGGGTCCTAACATTACCGTCGTGCACGGGGAGCCGAAGCGCACGCTCGCGCTGAAGGAGACGACGCTCGCGCACCCGGTTGCTGTGAGCCCGAAGCCTGCCCGGGCACCTGTCCTTGTCTGGCGTGCCATCTGCGCCACCTGCTTCCGTATGAGCCCGAACGACGCGTATACTTCCATCAGACATTTCTGCTAGGCCATGTATCTACTCTAGCTCCGGAAAAATTCCCCTCCCGCACCGCCCGTAACGCAGCTCCCTTATGCGGATAATATTCAAATAGGACTACCTCGAATCATTTCATCAATCACGCAAAAACTATAGTTACCAAAGTTCAACCGCAGAAACCCGTAGATCACATCGGCGACCTGAATCTATATTATCTTACTGTTTGTTGCTATTGTTTTCGCATCAGATGTTTCTGCACGCTGCGTTGAGCCCAGAACTAACGGCCTGCCGTAGACTTTTCGTCCCCCGCCGCGTCGAATCGCAAATCCAACACCCTTGCCCTACAGATATGTCGCCGCCATCGTCGCCCCCTGCGTCGCCTTCCCCTCCAGTCAGAACTCGTGCTCAGAAAGCTGCGGAGGCGAAGAAAAATGCCGCGCCGCCGGCGCCAACCCGCACGATGCCCGGGCGCAAGAAGAGGAACCCCATCTACGGGAACAGGACTGGCGGCACGCCCATTGTCGAGGATCCGCCAGTACCTCCTCCGGCCTCTCCAGCCCCTGCATCAAGTGCGTCGCAGGCTGGCGACATGTTCAGCGACGGGATGGACGTGGACACCGTTCGGGTGAGTCCTCTTCAGTGCTGTAAGGCAGTATATACTTACAACATTCACAGCCGCGCTCACCCTCCTATGCCGACGTCGTCAAAGGGCCATCGCCTCCGCTTCGAACCAACGGCGGGTCCCCATCTAGTGCGGGGCCCCCGGGACCCCCGCCATTTATTGCGCGGGGGTCCACAGTCGCACGCGCCGGCCAGCGCCAAGTGCTCGACTACGTCGATGTCCCGAAACTTCAGCGCGACGTACATGGTCGGAACGGCCGGGCGCCGCCACCCAGGCATGAGCCAGGCTCAGGCGGCAGCCCCTCCCTTTCGGACGCGGAGTCCGGCGACGAAAGTCAGTCGAGCTTCGAGCAAGCCCCGTCTTCCGCATCCGAGGAGGAGGAGGAACCTCCCGCGCCCACGCCTTCTAAACGATCGGGCACGAAGAGAGCCCGGAGCAAACCTGCCTCCCCCCGCCGCACGAAAAAGGCCCGCAAGAATCCTTCCCAGAGCGTGTCGACCGAGACCGCGGTCCCCGTCGACGCTCGGAAGGGCTCGAAGCGCGCTAGGTCCCCCGTAGCTCAGGGCGCCTCGCCTAGGAGGAAGAAGATGCGGAAGACTGCTGATGATGGGCAGTCTGAGGGCGCCGAGAAGGCATGGGAAGGGGAGAGGGCAAAGGGGCAGAAGGGTGGGGGTGGAAAGGGTGGGAAGGATGCGAAGGATGCGAAGGAGAAGGAAGGGGGAAAGGGGAAGAAGGACGCGAAGGGGAAGGGGAAGAAGGGCGAAGTGGATGTCGGGGAGAGTGCGGACGGGCATGCGGGCACCGTGAAGGGCGCGGTAGCCACGACGAAGGATGGGAAGGGCAAGGGAATAAGCGATGGGGCGGCGCCGGAAGGGGTCGGGAAGGCGAGGCCGAAAGCCGGGCGGGCGAAAGCACGCGCGAGGGTGGCAAGTGGGGCGACGGGTGAAGAGGACGAGGCTCGAGAGGGGACGAAGGAGAAGAAGGGGGCGGGGGACCCCACCATGCCGGAGGCCGACGGTGTCTATGTACCTCCACTGTCCCCCCCGCGCCCCCTGAATCTTTTCGAGTGGAGTGACGACGACTTTGCTACGCCCACGTCTCCCCCCAAGGCGGGGAATGGCAAGACGCCCGCACTCGCCTCCCTGAACGACAGGGACACCCCTCCACCGTCGCCAACCAAGAAGCCTAAGAAGGCGAAACAGGCCGGCGTCCCTCGACCGGCTCCTAAGAGCAAGCAGCGCGCGTCGCACCCTTCTCCGAAGCGGAAGGAAGATGGCAGGGAGGGGGGTAGCAGCAGCAGCAGCGGTGCTTACAACGACCACCCGCGCCCCCCGCGTAAGGATAAGGGAAAGGCCGCCGCACCTCCCCCTCCTCCCCCGCCCAAGAAGGACGACGACAGTGACGACGATGCTAGTCAGCGCCCGTCGCGCAAGGCGAAGGGGAAGCAGCGCGCAGATCCTCAGGAGGAAGCCTCCGAGGTCATGGACGACGACGCGTTGCAGCTACCAGGGGTCTTCCAGCCCGGCGATTACTTGGACGATGAAGCCATGTTGCCCGACCTCGACTCCATGATCACCTTTCAGGACGACGCCGGTCTCGAACCAGACCCCAACGAGCCCGGCCCTTCGAAGCGTCGCAACAATGTCGCGGGCTCGTCGTCGCAAACAACCTCCCGCAAGGTCAACGCCGGCCCCATTCCCGGCGATACGTCGCAACGTCTGCAGGACGCGGTGCGCGCCCTTGCCGACCTGTTCATGCAGGAGTCGATCAAGTGCAAGAAGCCGGTGGAGGCATTGTGGAGGAATGCGGGGTGGATGTCGTTGGAGTGTATGCGCTCACGTCAGTGGACTCGGCAGCAGGTTTTCTCGCGCCACTGGGCGGCGACAAATCCTCCGAGAGCTGGCGGTAAGTCATTTGCTTGGTCTAGCCACTCGCATGGCAGCTAATACACGATTACAGAGTCGAAGGAGGAGCGTAACGCGCGCTTGAACAAGGCGTATTGGAGGAAGCTGGAGAGTCTCGGAAAGAATCCCTCTGACGAGCAGCTAGCGGAGCACTTCCGGGACGACTTCGACTTCTGTGCCCAGATGCAAGAGGACGAAATACAGAACGCGACGGCTCGCCAGCGACAGCGGCTTGTCAACGCCACCGCTGAACAGCTTTCCCGCGTCGCCCTGAACGCGCATATCAACAACGGCCTTGCACTTGTCGGCTACGTAGTCGATCTTCGCGGCGGCGCCAAGGGCTCCGTGAGCTCTGTCATGTTCGGCGGCGGAGGCGCCTTCGCAGAGATGCTGCGGCGCTTCAAAGGCAACTTTACTACGGGGATGAACGACATCACGACGTTGCTCAGGTGTGTACTGTTCGTATGCATCCCGGCCTGCCCTTGACCTGACTTGTACTTCAGATCGTGCGAGCTCAGGCTGCGAGGCTTGGCCGAAGACGCGCAGGCTCCATCCACCACGCTGGACTCGCAGGACGACGCGGACGTCTCCCCGGAGATGAAGGCGTGGCTCAAAGAAGTCGCCGCTGACAAGGCTGTCCATCCACCTGGCTACTTTGCATATCGCAACTATATCCACCGTCTGGGCAAGAACTTGAGCGACGAGGCGCTGCGTCTCCTCTACGAGATCCTGCGCTGGGATTTAGGTGCGTATATCGATTCTTCTCTCATTCATGTTGCTTATCAAGGACAATTCAGGTATGATGTATATCATCGCCAATCACCGCCTCACGTCGAAGAGCAACAAGATGACGCCAAGCCAGTTTCCTGCCGAGAAACTGCTCGACATCGCCTATCAGCTCGGCTTCGTCATCGCCGGTTGGATCGAGGAGCTCGCGAACAACATCCCCGCCAAAGGCGTGTCGCGCAAGCCTAGCGGCCACGGTACTTGGGCTCCGAAGGTCCACGAGATGGTTGAGAAGCGCAAGAAGTTCGAGCGCGAGGCTAACCGCCTGGGCCTCGAAGGCATCGAAGCCCACCGCTACCTGCTGAAGAACGGTGTTGTCGTCCTCGTCCCATTGCCACGAAACGCCGTCATGGGTCCCTTGAAGCTACTTGCTGGCAGTCCCCTCGTCCAGTCACCTCCCGAGACCCTCGCGCCAAACAAGCCCCCTCGCGTCTACGCATACAAGCGCTGGAAGGACTCGAACCGATACAAGCAGGACGTGCAGGATGGTACCGACTCACGCATCAAGTGGCAGTCCTTCTGGGTTGACGAAGACGACGAGGACGAGGACGGCGAGGACGGCGAGGACGGCGAGGACGGCGAGGGCGAGGGCGGCAAGGATGGTGAGCGCGAGGGCGGTCAGGATGGCGAGGGCGAGGGCGGCGAGGACGGCGAGGGCGAGGGTGGCGAGGGTGAGGAAGACGAGGGCGAGGAAGACGAGGCTTCGGAGAATGTCGACGTCGCGGATGGTGATGCAAAGGGTGGCGAGGAGCGTGATGAAGACGTGCAGGAGGACGAGGAGGACAAGGAGGACGAGGAGGAGAAGGCGGCGCGCCTCAGACGCGAGCACTTGGCGACCCTGATCCACTTGCGGCGCAAGAAGGAGGAGAAGCGTCGTCGGGGTTAGCTCATATGTTATTTTCTGGGGTGATCCTTCGTCTTTGTCTGTTCTTTGGCCTTCCTGCTACTTTGTCTGGTGCACCATGTTTTTGTATGGACTTACATATTGCCTATCAATTGATCTGCATGCTCCTCTTGTTGAGAGTTTATGCCTCGAGTGTTGTGAGGAGCAGGTCAGTCTCATATTATGGCACATGTTCTGGATCAGGCTTTGTAGAAGGTTCTACATACTGACTCTAGAGATATCTGGAGAGAAGCATTGTCTTGGGAATTTGTACTGACTGTATAAAGTTCTATTTAGTACATTCTGTATTGCACAAAAGTTCTAATAAGACTTCTGAGGCACAGACTATTCTACTAGCAGTTTCTGAATGACCAGAAAGAGTGAGGAAGGACCCAACCTTGGCATGGAAAGATGTATCCTCAAGCATACTTGCTGGTAGCCCCAGGAGAGAAGAGGCCATAAATGTGGAGTACAAAGTAATATATTGGGCGAGCGTCGACGCCCGAGGTCTGAAAGGAGGTGCGAGGGAAGGCGGGTACGCTCTCAAACTAAGGCGAAACGAAGTAGAAGAAAGAAATTAGTTGCCTTGCCGTGAGGGTATCGGAAAGGTGAAAAACTCAGGGCCTGTTGACCCTGAACATTGCGCGAGAAAGCAGGAATATGGCGGGGTAGCCCGCTGATTGCTCCTCTGCAGGAACACCCGATGCCCTATCGCTGTGGAATGGCAACGAGAGATCCAAAAGGGGTGCTTGTGCGCGTCAGAGCTTGCTGTAGGAATGAGGAAGGGCTGTACATGCAACGACTTGAGTAAAGAGGTCGGTGTAGGAGGGCACGTGGACGCAGTAAATCCTGCGGGAGGCAAAATAGGGATTGCGCGTTGTAACCGAGAATTCATGACTTGTAGGTAGGAAGTGAAATAAGGTGATATATGGAAGGGAGAACATGTGAGCAGGAAGAAGGAGGGGAGGAGCTTTGGCAGGTTAGTCAATCACAGGGAGCGCGCGACGTACCTTGGATATCATGAGGTAGAAAGGAAATTAACGCTATGTCGGAGCTGAGTTCGAAGATGCGGTGTAATAGGAAGCGCTCCAGAGGGTGCTACCGCGCGCGAGAGCTTGAGGATGAAGAAGGAGGCCGCGTCGGCACCGGGTTCGTTCTGAGAGAGGGAGGGGGGGATGAGGAGGGAAATATGCGTGTCGCGTCTGCACCTAAACTCTTGGAAGCGCGGGGAGCCGTTTTAATGCGAACTATGCTGCGGAGAGAAGGTATTTGGGTGCGTGGCGTGACAGCTAGCACCGGGGCGAGCTGGTCGCGCGTTGGCGCGAAATCTCTCGAAAGGCCATTGGCACGGGAGCGCGCGTTGGGATGGAAAACTCATGATTTGTCGATAGGGGAGTAAGAAAGAGTAACGTAACGAAGGGTGCGTTCGCACCGAGCAGGAAGGGTGGGAGGGACTTGGGTGGGGTTAGTACATAACGGGCGGCGCACGACGCACCTGTTCATGAGCGGGAGATTGAGGGGGTGGCTGCGATGTTCGAGGTGGTGGCTGCGATGTGGTGGTACGTCAGACCCGTGTTGCGCTATGTTGAGCTTGACGACGTGGCAGGGACAGTGTACTCGCGCCTTATATACGCTGGGCGAGCGCACAACGACGGACATGGGAGCTCGCGGTAGACGAATACATTGGGCGGGTAAAAGCGGTGGTGGAAAGTCGGGAAGCGGGGACATCTTGCTCGTGCTTGATTAGCGAGGTGCCGCGCATGAGCTAGAAGGGCACTAGGGCGCGCGGGAGCCTGAGGATGACTAAGGAGAGACGCGCCGGCGCCGGGTTTTGCGAGAGCTAGAGGACAAAGAAGGGCGCGCAGGTGCGGGGTTTTTGTGGAGAGCCGCAAAGGTGAGACATATTAGCGCCTCTTGGGAGGAAGTTTGATGTGAAAGGGGGGCCGGTTGTGACGGGGAGTGCGAGTTCGTGAAAGGAGAGCCTGGAAAGGGTCAATCGGCAACAACCGACATGCCACGTACCTTCGAAACTCCGTCAGTATTGGATGTCGGTAAGGCGGTGCGATGTAAGCTGCTACGAAGAGCGTGTTCGTGCAATAGATGTTGGCATGTAGGTCTTGCAGGCAGGAGATGTATTGGTGCATAAATCTTGCAGGGGAAAAGGAGGAAGCGAGTTGGCGCGTAAATCTTGCGAAGGAAGGAGGAGGAAGCGAGTTGGCGCTCTTGCAAAGGAGGGAGGAGGAAGCGAGTTGGCGCTCTTGCAAAGGAAGGAAGGAGGAAGCGAGTTGGCGCGTAAACTTGCGGAAGAAGGCGAAGAAAGCGAGTTGGCGCGTATGACTTGCAGGAGGAGGAGGAGGAGGACACGCGGTAGCGTGGTGCTTGAAGGAAGAAGAAGAGGAGGAAGCGAGTTGGCGCGTGCTTGAGGAAGGAGGAAGAGGAGGAAGCGAGTTGGCGCATATACGTCTTGGAGGAGGAGGAGGAGGACGTGCGTTGGCACGCTGCTGGGAAGAAGAGGACGCGCCGAGGCGCGGTGTTCGAAGGGGGTAGTGGGCGCGTCGGCGCGAAATCGTCGGCGGGAAGGAGGAGCGGGAGGGCGCCTGAGCGCGTACTGCTTGCGGGAGGTGGTAGAAGGGCGCATTGGCGCATAAATCTTGCAGGAGGAGGGACGGTGTGCGGGCGAAGGCGAGAGAAAAAGACTGAGTAGTAGATATTATGGTATGTAGCGGTGGTCGTAGTAATGCTGCTGTACGTGAAGTTGTACTCGTATTGGCGGCCTGGCGAGATAGGGGTGGCGGCGGTCGTGGGTGTAAGCTAGGGTGTGGTGGCGAGCTGGAACCGGGGCGTCGTAAGGGTCGCCGAGGCGAGTCGGGGTGTATTAGTGGCGGGTAAGTCATGTGGGTTCTGTAAAGGCGGTCAAAGGGGTATCCGAGCATGTGAGTTCGTACAGGAGAAGTAGGCAGCTAGAAGAGGCAGGGAACTTAGCGGTATAGCGCCTCCGCTTTAAGGCGAGCTGATTGTACTCCCGAACGCGTTTGAGGGATCCGCCCGAAGGTAGCCTGAGGAATTGTTTGATTTTGGGGCGTCCGAGCATAGTTGGCGAGCCTCTCGCTGTCGATGGCTGCCTCCGTCGGGTTGTAGGCGAGCCTGCGAAGCCTGTGTAAGCTCCCGGTCGGCGCATGTTGTTAGGCAATGGCACGGGTTGGGGTAACCCGGCCCGGGTATGCACCCCAACCCGTGGGGGTCAGGGTGCGGGTGCAGCCAGGCATGACCCCAGCACCCCGGAAAACCCCGTGATTGAAATCTACTACTGTACAGTCAACAAGCACGTGTATTCTATGCAGACCTCCCAATCCAGCAGGTCAGACCCTACAAACATACATCCTCCACCATTATGTCTGAAAAACGGTCGAAACGGCCCCCCAAGCCCATCAATCTCGCTCGCCGCAACCTCGAGTC
>JAMQCK010000587.1:0-19591 GCA_024196135.1 Pleurotus ostreatus/Saccharomyces cerevisiae fusant | reverse complement strand
GCGACGGCGCAGGCGTGCGCCCTGCCTAGCCGCTCGTTCTCTACGACGGCATGTCTGGGGAAGATGAAGACTCACCAGGGCGCGAAGAAGCGCTGGACCTCGCTACCGTCCGGGAAGTTCAAGCGCGTACGTGCGTCCACCTACGGAAGCTTTGCAGCAAATTGACTGGTATTTGGGCAGGCACATGCATTCCACCAGCACTTGAACACCAACAAGACGCCGGCGCAGAAGAACAGGTTGGGAAAGACAGCGTACTCGACCCACACGCAGACCGTGAAGCTGAAGAAGGCGATCCTCCCGTACGGGACGCATTGAGTGCGTGTTTTCTTGTTCTAGTTCGTCCATGCTCATATGCTCGAGTTCAGTGCTATATTATGCGTATGCGTGCTTTCAGCTGCAATAATATATGTCCAACCCCTGCTTCTCTTCTGTTCCTGCTGCTACCTGCGCTCTGACCTCTTCTGTGCTGAGGTTGTGCGAGCCTTGCCCCCTCCAAAGAACGCACGAAGGTCTTTCTGTCGAGGGTCATGCGCAGAGCTTCCGATGCCACCCTTTTGGCGTACCTGCAGAGTCTCAGTCGGTCAGCGCTCGACTGCTCGCATTCAAACTCACCAGGCTGTTCAAATGGTCGTGTCGGTTGACCTCCGTGATGCTCATGGTAACTTGTCGCCCTGCAATGTTAAAATGTCAGTTTTGAGAGCCTGTGTGTAGAAGTTGCGACTGCTCACCTCTTTCTCCACCACCACCCTCACCCACCCCGTATTATGCAGCGTTATGCGTTCCGTTGACGCCTTCGCCAGCGTTCCCCGCTTGACCAACGCGCCCACTAGATGTCGGATGTAGATTCCGTGGCTGACAACTAGTATGTGTGTTGGTCGCTCGTCTTCGTCCTCTAGCCCGATATATGGCAGCAACAACTCCTCTACCGTCTTGTCTGCTCGCTCTCGCACCTCTCTCCGACTTTCGCCCCCAGGGAAACGCTCGTCGTCGCCCCTATTGCGCGCGTACGTCCCGTCTTGCTGCGCGAGTGACCCGTTCTGCTGTACATTCGGCGCAGATGTGACTCCCGACTTGGGCGTTGTCCCAGTCTTGCCAGTACGCGCCGCGGTATACGGTTTGCCCTCGCCCTCGCCGAAGTGCTGCTCCTTGAGCAGGTCGTTCTGTATCAGCGGTGGCCTCGGCGGCGCCTGCCTGTCATGAATAGCTGAAGCGGTCGAGAGGGCGCGGTTTAGGGGCGAGGTCAGGATGGCAGTGAACTTCTCGTTGGCGAAGGAGGCGGCGAGGGCATTTGCTTGCTGTAAGGTAGAGTTCACACTGGGTCTATGAGAGACGGAGGATCGATGTACTGACGTTCATGCCTGGGAAGAGGCCTGTTGAGGGGTGTTCATTTGTAGGAAGGAGATTGGGTATTACCGTGATTCGACAAGGGCGACTCCTTCCATCCTGCCCAGACTTGTTTCTATAGGTTGGCTCGGACGCTTGGCATGTTTGTCTTTAAAACCATCTCTTACCAAGTTATCCATCGACTCCCCATGCCTGACCTACCCAACAAAATAGGGTCAGACTCGTTTGAGGCGCGCGGATAACACGTTCCTTACAAACGTGAAGATGTTGTTGGCATGACAACAAGGCTGTAGCTATACGGCTGGTCTACTGGGACGGGTCGTTGAAGTAGGACAGGAGCGTGTGTATTCCGAAAATTTGTCTTTCGAGACGAAGGGGACAGATGGATGTTCTGCACGAAGTCGAACTTCGACGCTCCATGCGGAACCGAAACGCCACATGGTCTCGGCGTTTGCCGTGTCACGGTTCATTTTGCCAACCTCTTCCTCTTCCTGCTGATATGCGATGTCTATGGAGGTAGTTGCTGGTTTGTATGTGTAGTTCGCTTTTTCATCATGGTCGTTGTATGTTATATTTACGGTAGTCGCGGTCAAGTCCTGCGTCGATCCTATCCACCGTCATATCGTGTTCTCCTTGGTCATCTTCGACGTGTTATTTCTCTTGGAGTAGATTATGTTTGCTGTGCGTGTGGCAAGTCTCGATGATCGCGAGCTTTCTGCTTCTAGTGTCGCGGGGATGCGCCTTGACCTCACCGCAGCGCAGAACGGGCGCCTCACGATGCGCTGCTTGACCGATTCCTCGTGGCAGATCGTCAGATTTTCAGGCAGGGAAGGTGCGCCATCGACGTGGGCGCGGCGGGTCGCGTATGAGCGCGCGGACGACAGACAGTCCGGCGTCGTTCGCTAGGTAGGAGACGATCTCCAGGCGGACGAGCGAGTTCAGGCGGCGCAAGCAGTCGAGTGCGCCGTCTAGTTGGACACGGTGCAAGTGGAGGTCGCGCAGTCGCGGGCAGTCGTCCGACCTATCGAGGAATGTGGGGAGTTTGATAGTGCGAGATCTTCTGGTGGCTGTAGGCTGCCGTAGTTTGTGACTGTGTCAGCCCTCTTTGTGGGTCTGCCCTTGAGCTGAAGCTTTTGTAAGTTGGGCGCGGCCGTGATGAGAAGCATGCTTGTGGCTTCCCTTTGCAGTTTGAGGTTCTCAAGAGCTGGTAGAGTCACCAAGGCTGTTGGTGGATGAGGATCCCTCCATCTCCCATGCGAAGCTGGCCGAGCGTAGTGTGTCTCTGCAAGCCGTGGCAGCTGCCGCTGCGATTGTGAGCGGCGAGAGCTGAGGGTCGATGAAGGTGCAGTTGCCGAAATTTAGTTCAGATGGGTTAGGTGCCAGGTAGACGGTAATCATACGGCAGGCAGTGTCTGACTATCATAGGCCCTGGCCCAGCGGATCTTCAGTCGCGATACGTTCGGCGCGTTGCCGAAGAAGCGCAGGGGGTTGCCGAAGGAGGTGTCTTTGGATCCTGTCACATCGAGAGCGAGCGTAAGAGTGGGAATTCGCCGCCTAATTCCTGGCATGCTGTTTCCAAATTATCGACCCATATGCGCAAGCTGGCCCATCGGCGCGACAGCGCACAGATCTGCTTCCAGAAGGACCACGATTGGGCATCGCGCATCGAGCCCCCGGGACCTAGGATCTTGATGTGGAGAGGCGCCTGCCCGGTTCTTTCAACCAGGTCGGCCATCGCGAGCTCGTGCCGGAGCGTAGTGAAATCGATGACAATCGAGGTCCACAAAGGCGTAGTGGCGAAGGCGATCGAGCGCCAGGCGCGACAGACTTGGGCATACTTAAGACGTCGCCTTCCCAGTGCAGCGGAGCTTTCCCAGTCTTCCGGAAGGCGAAGGAGAAGATGATCGACCATATCTCGGCGGGTAGACTCTGCCATGAGGCGAGGCGACCTTTCCTGGATCGGAGGTTATAGCGAGAGCGACTGAGCGAAGTCTGAGGGGAAGACATGCCCCCTTGACGTCCTGCGGCTTGATGGCTTTGATAGACAAGGACTACGGCGAAGCAGTGAAGGGCGGGAGCAAGACGGGTTGCTGAAAGGTGGCAGTATAGTGAACGATGACGCTTACGGTCTGGTGATTGCCGCGCGGGCCTCTGTTTCACGCCACTCACGCGAGTCCCATTTCACTCAACGGCTTGACCCCACCGAACATCGACCCTTTGTCGTAGTACGCCTTGAAAATTTTCTCAAAGGAAAGACCCCTTCCTAGTTCTCGCTAAAAGCCTACATCAGAGCTTTAATGTCCATAAAGAGAGGGCGAACTATCCTGATGACAGTCAAGGGTATACGTGGACGAGAGAAGAAGTGCGCTACATTATACAGCAGTCGCCCGACTTCTCGCTGGAAAGCTGTGCCTCCTCGGCTGCCAGGATGAGTTTCTCTTCCTCGGAGAGTAGCTGTAGGGCGTCATCAACACAATGCTGTTGTGCTGAATAGATCCACGTACCCCTTTCGCCTGGCGCGCTTTCATGGCTTTGACCTTGCTGATGCGCTCGGCGCGAGCACGTCTATAGTATGGACGAGTAGTGTATGGTATTAGGGGGATAGGATGTGCGTAGATGTAAGATACATTGGTGGGGTACGGATACAGTGGGGGTGAGATGGTTCCGGCGGTATATGATACAATAGGCGTGATTAGTAGGCGAATAGAGGTGGCGGGGCGTAAGGGTTGCGTTTCGTCGTGTTCGTAGCGTTGGCGGATTGCACGGCGCACGACGTGGGCATGGGCGAGGGAGGCGTGGTGGCGGAGAGGGTAGGCGAGCTGCTGCGTTATGAGATATCCCGTAGTGCGCAGAGACGGAGTGTACTCACCGGTCAACCTTGACTGCCGCGACGGGGTTCTGCAGCTTCAGCTTCGAGAGATCCACCTTCTTGGTGGCGGTCTCGGACGGTGCGGAGGGTTTGGATGCTGCGGTGGTCGGCTTGGACGCGGCGGGGCTCGCCTTCTTCCTCGACGCGTCGCGGGCAGCATCCCTGATCTGGTTTGACTTGGCGCCCAGGCGTGCGGTGGTAGTGGGGGCAGCAGGGGTGCAGGTGTGGTCGGACGGGAAGCGATGGGCAGCGCAGAACTGCTTGCGGCATTTCTGCGTGACTATAGTCAGTATCGAGGGGGGAACGTGGAGGGTAGGGTACGCACATCGCATCGTATAGGGGACACCAACGCCTTCCCGCAACGCGCCTTCTCGCAGACAGGACCGGACTTCTTCGGTGCCCTGCCGGTCATAACGCTGCACTCGCGCGTGAAGTGCTGCTCCATGCGCTCGTTGGGGTCCTGGCCGGGCTTGATGGCGACGGGGACGTTGCACATAGGGCCTGAACACGTATGTCAGCAAGCGAAAGCAACTGAACGGGTATAGGAACGTACAGCTAGGTGCGACGCGGTTGTGCTTCGTCTCATCGTACTTCGGGCACGTATGCGAGGCCGGGAGGAAGTGCTCCTGACAGAAGGCCTCACTGCAGTGCTGGCATTTGAACGGCAGGAAGTCGACGAGGTGGCAGGTATCGAGATGGCATTGCTTTCCGATGGAGAGCAGCTGCTGGTCGCGGTCGACGGTCTCGGAGGACACGTTGTGTGAGGAAGACATGTTGGCGGGAGGAGACAAGAAGCAAAAGAGTGTGTCCGCCAAGCGTTTGGAGATGCTTATATAGGGCTTGGGCGCTTACGCGTCCGCTAGCACTGCATACGCGTCGAGGTGGGGAAGGTTCAGGAGAGTGCGAGGATGCCGCGATGATTAGTGATGGCTGACAAATACTCATCCCACGTGCGCCACCTCTCAATAACGGCCTTGCTTTCGCCTTTCATCTTCCTCGTTGCCTTCGTCTACCCACATATCTCTTGAACATCATGGAAGTCACGGGAGAGGGGCCTGCGCGAAGCCTCATCCAGACGCGCGATGTAATTGAAGCTTATGCTCTCGGTGCGGAAAAGCAGACTTTGTCGGCCACCCAGCTTTCGCAATGCAACGCCTACCAATTGAGCTTTGGTCCACCATATTCTACTTCGCTCTGCCGGATAGCTGGAAGTCTGCCTCTCTCGGATGGCGACGCCTCAGATATGCTCAAGTTTGTCGCGCCTGGCGCGCGATCGCCTTCTCCACCCCGCGTCTATGGAACAGGATACGACTCCATCACGGATTTGACTTTACACTTGCCATGGCAGAGATAGGGAGGACCGGGAATACTTCACTAGACGTCGAAGCTCTCACCGTGATTTCTGCTAGTCCAGGATACGAGGGTATGTGGGCTGTCTGGAATTGTCTGTGTTCCCTGTCGCATCGCTGGGCCAGCGTGTGCATCAAGCTTGATATGACGCAGGCTGCTTGGGATATCTTATCTGATCGCGATCTTCCTCTCTTGCGTTCAATTGATCTGCGGCTGTTCAAAAAGCCCAGAGAGGACGTCTTCGTGTCCAACGCCCCCCTGCAACACTTCGTGAACGCCCCGAACGTGACTCGACTCTACGTCCGTCTCTCCACCCCCACTTCGCTGGTCCTTCTCCGGCCATCAACGTGGGCTCTCGAGCACATAACCTTTGAGTTTCGCGATAGGTCTGCACACACGAATTCTGTATCGCCGGACAGCGCATGGGAAATCATCGCCGCTTGCAAGGGTACCTTACAGTCAGGCAGCTTCACGTTTGCGCGAGCATTGTCGACCCCGTCACTTCCGGCACCCGCATTGTTCTTTCCCGCTCTTGAAGACCTCGATCTGTCCGATGAAGGCTTGCGCCTACTCCTCCTTATCGCAGCACCCAATCTTGTAGAGCTCTCGATGGAAGGGGGATCGGGTGAAGACGATGGGATGAACCCTGAGTCGCCGATGTTGTACGGACTGAGTACGCTTCTGGATAGGTCGGGCGAATGTCCGCAGCTGCAATACCTCACCCTAGTCGATGTTCGGTTGAGCAAAGGCGACCTGCTGTCCTGCCTGCGCCGTCTGCCGTCGCTCCTCGACCTAGAGATCGTAACCTTTTTCTATGATGAGCCTGCACTGGCCGTAGTGCGTGCGCTCATTCGCGACCCCGCCGTGCCCTCTTCGATGGAGCTGCTGCCCTGCCTAACGGATCTGACGATTTGCCACGATTACTGGCAGGATGAATACCCCGTCCGGCAGTTGTTCTGCGCCGCGGTACGCTCCAGGATGGTCCCCGCGACGTTCGAGGGTAGGGAACTGGCGTGCATTGAGGCTTGCCACACGCACAGCCGCCATTCGGATTTCTGCCGGTTCATCGACGGCCGGGACGATGACTACGACATGACACTGGAGAGGATCGAAGACGAGTTTGATTTGAAGAATTACGACACGGAGAAAGGCTCAGAAAGGCGGTTCTATTGGGTTGGTGACAGGTTCGTCCAATCGCTGAACTTGGTGTGGTGCAGCAAACTCACGGCTTCTTCAGCGCCTGATTTTCCGTTGTCGTGGCCCCGTGGCGAAGTCAAGGTGTCACTGGAGGAGAACGCGGGAGGCCCATGCATCGCTGCATAGCGTACTAGCTCACGTTTAAGGACGAGGACCAGTCCAATATACGGCGATCGTTGAATTGTATGAACTAGAGGCAATGGGAACCAGGATGGTAGCTTATAGGTGTTAGCATGGCAGGCTGGAGCATCGAACTCGCGACTCTATTCGCGCTCGAGTTTATAGAAGGGGCAAAGTCGTTATGAGTAGGGATAGGTACCCTCGGAATCGTACAAGTGCCCTTGACCAAAAGCCTTGGTAGTGATAGCTAGCATCATACCCGCACAGTCGTACGCTTCGCGGGTTAACAACTCTAGTGAGTAACAGCGAAGGCAAGAGGTGAACATGAACCGTGGGAAGAATTACAATGGCATCCCCACGCCACACGGTCTGCCTCCAACCCTCACCTTGACTCACCCGCGCGGTCCGTTGGAGGCCCCGGTAGGCGCTCTCGACCTCACAGCTGCTATCGGGCGCTCAGGCCATGCCTGGGACACGAGGTCCCCGCATGAATGTTGCGTCAGCCTCGACATAAACGCCGGCATCGCGGCATGTCTCGCTCTTTTGGGTAAAAAACGCGTCGCCTAGCAACGAGAGCACCGCCGCCCCCTAGCAAAATTACTCTGTTTGGCAGGGACCACCAAACCTTCATTCCTCCTTACCCCAGACCGAACGCACCTCGCCCACACCACAAGCACAAACAACGCGCCCCCAATCGCCCACAAGTCGATTTTCGCGGCGCAGGGCGCCCTCCTGCGCGCGTGCCACTCACATCTTTAGCTCGCCACTGAGCCACTCGACCCCTCGCTAACATGGCCAAACAACCAAAATTTCCTTTCTTGAGGGAAGAGCAATCGAAGCAATCGAGGAGCAATCGAGGACGTCCGCGCCAAAAAGCTATAAAGGGGGGCGGGAGAGGGCGCTTTCTGCACCACCCCCGCCCCCGACCAACCTTCCAAACATCTATCCCGCCCGCTGAACCCGCTAAACGGCGACGATGCCTCGCAACTCGAACGAACAGGTGGGTGATGGTGTGATTTCCTTTTTGGGTCAAGGGCGCGCCACTCATGGGACTTGCGTTGTGCAGCAATGGGACAACCTTGACGAGATCCCTGGCTTTACCAAGAGCAACCACTGCAAAGTTTGCAGAAGATATGTGAAGAGCAAGCGTTACCACCTGCCACACACGATATCTTTTCACCTCAGCGAGGCCACGCAGGAGAATATCGACACCAAGTAGTGCGTTTCTGCTGCCCATGCGACTTCTGCATTGTGCTAATTTCTGTTGTAGTCCATTTTGCTGCGGCGAATGTGACTATAGATGCTTCCAGCCAGTGCTTCTGAAGACCCATATTCGAGTTTGGCAGTAAGTGGCACCCCCTTCGTTGCGATTTCTACTCTATCTTGCCACACCATCCATCGTGCTGTTCGCTTGTTCTCTCTGACGTTCTTTCTCTGCTCCCTCCCTACACCTAGTAACAGCATGCTAATCTCTCGCGCAGCACTGGCGAAAAGCCTTATATATGCCCACACGGATGCGGGGCCTTCGCTGACCACGCAGGCCTCAAGCATCATTCGGACCGCAAACATGGCAGGGACACCCCGAAGAGGGATGTATGCGAGGTCGAGTACCAGGATGACGACGAAGAGGACGAGCAGGCGCCCTCCGCGGCGCAGCACGACACGGTCCACGGGGGCCCCAGCCGTGCGACGCGCGCGACGCGTCGGTTCGTGCCGTACGCCGCACCCAAGAAGGCGAAGACAGCGAAGAAGACCCGCGCGCGAGAGAGCCTGCGCTCCATCTCCCCCACCTCCGACGCGCAGCCCGTCCAGCAGAAGGGTGTGTACTACGAGGCGCAACCCTCCCCGCGCCAATGCCACAGCTCCGCCGCGACCCCAGACTACCCGCCGGTGCCACCGCTCGCGCCTACCTATGCCTCGCCCGCGCCCGTCTACAACCCGCCCGCTCCGTCGTACAACACGCCAGCGCCCATCTACCCTCCGGCTGCGTACTCAGGCGACTGCAATGCCACATACTACAACAGCTACCCCGCCGCTGCGCCGAACACGACCTACGCGTCATCGTCGAGCTTCAACCAGGCTTCCTCGTCAAGCGTGAACTACGCCTCCAACTCGTCCAACTTCTCCCGCCTTTCCGACTCCTTCTACTCAACGACGTCCTCGGACTCGTTCAACACCGCAACCGAGCCCGCGGTCTCGCAGCTCTCGGCCTCGGACATCAAGTTCGCAGGCTTCTCGTGCTCCTCGACTGCGAGGCAGACGCCCGCGTACGAGGCTTCCAATGCCACCAAGGCACCAGCGTTCTCCAGCGCCCAATTCGATGCGCTTGTCACTCCTCAGGCCAACGCGTTCCATACCTCCCAGCCCTATGAGCTTCCTGCCACGCAGGTCAACGCGCTTGCTCCCGCCGAGCTTGCTGCCGATGCCTCCTGGTACTACACCGAAGGGTCCTCACCCTACGACACGTCGTCGTCCCCTTACAACACCTCCTCTTCTCTCGACAACCACACCTTCGACGCGTCTTCCTCGGAGAACACTTGGGCTGACTATGGGTTCCTCGCCTCGCCCGAGACCCCTGTCGACTTTGGCTTCGCGCAGCAGTCCTTCGACGACCTCTCGCAGGAGTCCTGGCTTAACTGCTCCCAGGAGTCTTGGTTGAACTGCTCGCAGGAGTTCTCGCTTAACTGCTCGCAGCAGTCGTCGTTCGACCTCTCGCAGGACTCGCTGCTCGACCTGAACTCCATTGGCTTCGCCGACCCGAAGCTGGGCCACCTCGACCTCTCCTTCGGCGACTCCTTCCCGGCGTTCGATGCGCCCTACAACACCTTTCCGGGGTCTAGCGTGCAGTACAACGCCTTCCCGGAGTCCGGCGCGCAGTACGACGCGCAGGAGATTGGCAGGCTGGTCGGCGAGCTTGTCCACCCCGTGGCGATGGCATAAGACGCCAACTCGAATCAGCACGAACATCTCAGCATCTATATTATCATCCTCTCATCGACTGCATCCTCATCTACTCACCGACTGTGTCTTTTACCTGCTCACTGGAAATGCGCATCTTCATCTACTGCCTACTTCCTCATCTACTCACTGACTGTATCTTCATCTTCGACTTACTCTACCCTTTGTCCGACTACGGACGACCTGCATCGCATAATGCCTGTTCGAAGGCGCTTTGGTTACCTATCCTTATCACTATTTACTTATTCTGGAATTCGAGTTTTTGTTGTACTCGGAAAACAGTCTGTGGCACTCGAGTTGGCAGAGCAATAGCTTGCTGGGAAACATCCCGTGGGATCTTTGGCGACGCGCGAGCAGCAGCTTCGGCAATCTCCGAGAACAGAATACGCGTGCTTGGCCTTGTTTGGACAGCGGTGGCGCAGCTTGCTTTCGTCTTCCGTGTCGCTGTGCTGCTCGAATGGCTGGCAATATTATACAGGTAAACAATCCATGCGCTAGCCTAATGCTCGTCCCTACTGTATCCTAATGTCCTCCCTTGCGCTATCCTAATGCTCGTGATGCGAGTGCATAATGTCCGTCAACGCCTGCGCCGCATTGTCCGAGAAGACGACGCCCAGGTTCTGATTCGACTCCGCCAAGTTCTCCTTCGCCCGCGCCATCATCCGCTTCTCGTACTCCTGGAAGGCGTCTCGCACGCTGGCTGCCCCCGCCACAACCTTCTTGATCGCGTTCGCCAAGTCAAGTGCGTCGGCTAACGCGAGGTTGACGCCGACGCCAGAGAAGGGCGACATGACGTGCGCGGCGTCGCCCAGCAGGGTCACGCCCTCGACCGGCTTCCACTCGTGCTCTGGCGGGAAGGCGAAGATCTTGCGCACGGTAATCTCCGCGCCCTCGGTCGCGCGCACGATGTCGAGCAGCTGCGGCGCCCACCCCTCGTAATGCTCGAGCAGCGCGTCGCGGACGGCGGCCCCTCCCTTCGGTAACACCTCCTCGTTGAACTTATCCGCTTCCTCCTGCGAGGCCTGCAGCGCAAAGTAGACGCGCAAAACCCCGCCGCTATTGCGCTGCGGCATGATCGCCTTCCGATCGCCCAGGATGAACGCGAGGCCCTGCCCAACGAGCGCGGCGATAGCTGGGTACGCGGAATCGATGTTGGGGATGGCGGCGTCGACGAAGACGACGCCGGTGTAGGCGGGGAGGGCCTTGGTGAGGGCGGAGGAGCGGACCTTGGACCAGGCGCCGTCGGCGCCGATGACGAGGTCGGTGGTCGCGGTGCGTCCGTTGCGGAAGGTGAGGGTGTAGCCGCCGGTTGAGGAGGCTGTGACGGTGTCGAGCGTGTGGCCCCATTGGATGGTGTTTGGCTCGAGGGAGTCGAGGAGGATGTCGCGCAGGACTTTCCTGAAGTTATCGTCAGTCAAGTGCTCAGGACATACAAGCTCAACAATTTATGCTTACCTGTCAATCTCCGGACGAGCGAACTCGCTGTCGGGTGCATGCTCCTCTTCATCTTTCTCGTCAAGCAACAGCGTCCCCTTCTTGTCATAGATGCGCGTCTGCTGGCCCTCATATCGGGCGTGCTGACGGAAGCGGTCAAGAAGGCCTGCTACATTAACTGCAAGTAGGCCGTCTTCCGGATGCAAGTCGAGTGATCCACCCTGTGGGCGAGCGGTCGCGGACGCGTCGCTCTCGTATATTGTCGGGCGGATGCCGTGCACCTGGAGCAGGCGCGCGAGCATGAGCCCACCAGGACCGGCGCCGATGATGGAAATGCGAAGATGGCGGTCACTCATGATAGTTTGGTGGCTGCGGGGGAGATCAATTGTGCTCTCCACCCGTCGCTCGTCTCTTTATACGCTAGTCTACCTGCCACTCCCGCGTTTCACAGTGGCTTGTCGTCAGCTTCGTCGACCATGCTCTAGCTGTCGAACGCCTTGGACACGGTCTGCCACCGCGGTCGTGCGCCCAAACACCGTATCACGTTGACTTGATTACGCCAGGCCATTGTGAGACAGAAAAGGAAGGTATTCATCTGCTTTCGGGCACGTGGCCGATTTCCGGCCCGATCGGGATGAGCGGACCAGTCACGAACTTCCATCATCGACTCTTCTGCCAGCAGGACCTCGCCGCTCGTGTGCATTAACATACCCTTATCTGCGCTATTTCTAGCTAGAAGGATAGGGCTTAGTCGAGGAAGCTGGCTGGAAGACGTTCGGAGGGACCGTGCGCGTACTCGGTAAGTAGAGCGGGAATGCAGCGTGGGTTTAGGGCTTTCGGCGGAGCGCTCTTGTTGCGTAAGGCGGGCATTGCATGAGTGTCTTGAAACCGTGAGGTGCCCAGGGACCGATTGTTGTCCGACGAGTCATAAGGCGCGTGGGGTTACTTCCATGGGCGCCTGCGCACGTCAGCAATACCCCATCTTCTCTTCGTCCACGACCGCCATGAACGCGACGATGGAGATGAAGGAGATGAAGAAGGATGGTGTAGTGCAGAATCAGCCAGTCGCACCTCCCACAGAAGCAAGTCAGATCAGACCGCCGGAAGAGGAACCGCCGCTTCCTTACACGCGAAGGGAAACATGGTTTATCGTCCTCATCATCGCTGTAGCCGGCCTTTTCAGGTATGCGGTAGATTTCGCAGCATTCTTTTCATCCCACTTACCAAAATATGCAGCCCGCTACCAGGTATCGCGGCTTTCTTGAAGGGATATAGATGCGCACACGACCACTAAATACCTTCCTCTTATAGCCAACATCTACTTTCCTGCCATCCCCACGCTCACAGGCGTCTTCCACAAGTCGACCTCTGACCTCAACTTGACCGTCACGGTCTACTTGATCCTCCAGGGCATCTGTAAGCGCATCCCTGTCCCCCGTTGACCAAGAGCTGAATTTTCTTGATAGCGCCCATGGTCTGGGGTCCCGTGTCTGATTTCTACGGTCGTCGGCCGACGTATCTCATCTGCTTCATTATCTTGGTCATGTCGTGTCTCGGTCTTGCTCTTGTGCCCACGAATGCGTTCTGGCTTCTCCTGCTGCTTCGATGCTTGCAATCGGCTGGGTGTTCGAGCACCACTGCATTAGGTCAGTCGTGTCTCTTTTGTATTCTTCAAGCTTCCGACCTTTCGCAGGATCCGGTGTCATAGGCGACATATCGCATAGGAAAGATCGTGGCGGATACTACAGCGCCTTCAACCTCGGACCGCAGGTGATTATTAATGGTGATTTCGCCGTCGTAAGCTGACGCCTGCAAGGTAGCGCCAGTAATTGGACCAATTCTTGGTGGTGCGCTGGCGGGAGGGCTCGGGTGGAGATCCATATTTTGGTTTCTCTTCATCTTGTCATCCTCGTCCTGGCTATTCCTCCTGTGGTACGTTTGCTCGTGCATCATATTCTGCTCGATACTCACAGATGCCCCCAAATTCAGCTTCCTCCCGGAGACCCGTCGCACCGACGTAGCCAGCCGTAACGCCTTCACAAAGCTCATCTACACGCCCATCATCCCCGTGGTCAAACGCTCCCAAGCCTCCATCAACTCAGCCCAACCCATCGCCGCCACCACCTCCACCCCAACAGCCACCCCCAAACGCACCCGCATCCGCAATCCCCTCCCACTCTTCCTCAACCCTGCCGTCTCGCTCGCCCTCGCCTTCACCGCCGTCATCTACTCCGTCTGGTACTGCGTCACCGCGACCATATCCAGCGCCTTCGCCGCCAAGTACCCCTTCCTCACCGAGGCGGACGTCGGGCTGTGCTACCTGCCCATCGGCGTCGGCATGTTCCTGTCAAGCGCGGTGCATGGGAGGATACTGGATGCGGAGTATCGACGGATGAGGCAGAGGTGGCTGGTGGGCAGGGGGCCGGATGGGGATGGGGAGAAGGGGCCAGTGGGCTTCCCGATTGAGCGCGCGCGCCTGAGGTTGATTCCGCTGCATATTCTTGTGTTCGCGGGGTGCGTGATTGGATGGGGGTGGTCTTTGGAGGCGGGGGTGCATCTTGCGGCTCCGCTTTGCTTGTCATTGCCCAGTGCGTGGATTTTCTAGTCGTTTCCCTGCTTTTTTTTTTGCTGAACACCCCTCGCAGTCGGCTACACCTTCAACGTCGTCCTAAACACCACCATGACGCTCATGATCGATATCGAGCACTCGCAGAGCTCGAGCGTGACTGCCTGCGTGCGTTTCGCGTGCGGTCCTCTTCGACTTTACTCTGACTGATGTTCTGTTCAGACGAACCTCGCGCGCTGCAGCCTCGCTGCTGTCCTAACTGCCGTCATCGACCATATCACGAGCGCAATTGGCTACGGATGGACGTATGTTCTGTTCGGCGGCCTTTCCCTGCTCATGATTCCCCTCATCTATCTCGAGATACTCATGGGCCCGCGATGGCGAGCGCGGCGTGAAGCGAGGAAGGCACAAGCGTAGAGAACGGCCCGGGGATCCTAGCCCTTTTTCGTAGCATGATGCGTGAGGGGGAGTAGCGCAGATCCTCTTGGTGATTCTCTTCGAAGCAACAATACACTTTATCTGCATTTTACAGCCACTTACATAGCTGGTCCTTTCCGACCGGCCTTCTGTATGCATGGCAATAAGTGGTGACCGGCCGTGACAAGTCGTGTCACCGCGGTCACGATTATGGACTTGGAAATTTCTCACGTCGAGGTCTTCTCTCACGCCCGCAACGATGGCCTCAAGTCGCTATCGCTCTGAGGTTCGACCGCTAGTCAAACGCCTCAAACAGCTCCCCATCAGCACCTCCAGTGCGAAAGCGAATACCATTGCCACCAAAATCGCGCCTCTGATAACCTCCGAGGCGGCTTTCCAGGAGCTCACCATCGATCCTTTCCTGCTGCCCGCCGATAGCTGGAATATCTCGAACTCTACCATCTCGCGAGCGCTAGGAGCCTTGAAAGACGTGCAGGAGCTGCTGAGCGTTGACGATCCTGGAAGGAGCGCGCTTCGCGATCCCGTGCAGCGTTGCTTGGACCGCATCTGGTTCCCACTTGTCGCCTGGATAGAGTTCCTCATCCCGTGCAGCGGCTACGTTGAAGTTAGATCCGAGGCGTACGAGCATGTCGAAGCGGTCTTGTACCTCCTTCTCGAGCTCGTCCGACAGAAGAACACATTCTCCCACCTACTCTCCCAAGCACCCCAACTCTACGGCCGTATCATGTGGCTCTGGCTTCACGTCCCCGAATATCTCCCGGGGGACGCAGACCAGCAGCTACGCTGTCATGTGGTATGGAATAGTATCCTCGTCGGCGCAGTGACCAAGACAATTGCGCGGAACTCATCGGGCTACGGCGTTGAATCCAACGACTCGGAGGATCGATACGCATCGTCGCAAGCCATCGCAGGCGTCCATCACACCCCGCGGCAGATATACAGGCTGGCTATCAGATCTGCAAGGCAGATGATTGACAATGTCAATGACCACGGCCTAGCCTACTCCAGCGAAGCTTTCGGGCTTATGGAACGTCATCTGGCGTTGGTGAACGATCTCGTTGTCTACGTCCTCCGCATAGACAATCACGTACGAGATGTCGTTGCTGACTTGGTTCACTTGGCGCGATCTCTGGAGGCGCGGGCGTCGAGTCTCAAGGCCGCGGGAAGAGCTTGCTCCGTCCTCTGCGAGATCTGGATGAGCGCGTCGAGCAATAGACCCTTGGTTTGGGCTCTGCGCGATGGCATCTTCCCCGTGCTAATCAACGTCTCTCGGAGATTATCGCACGACGCGGGGTGGAGGTACCTAATGGGGGGTTACCTCTGCAAAGTTGCCGCTCGCACCGCCCATGCCCCTGTACTTCGTGCGTACATGGCACACAAGGGCCGTGCATCTCTCCGTACGGCTGGGTGTCTTGCCGAGAAAGCTTTGGGAGCACTGGACTCGCTAATTGCGACACGAATGGCCTGGTATAAGGCGCTGTTTCCGCGTAAGTGTGCAGCTGATGGAGTACGTCCTCATGTCCTACAACGACTTTACGTTCTCATGGTGCCTTCAGTGTACAAGAAAAGATGGAATTCATCTTCGCCAATGCAAATGCAAGACTGTTTACTACTGCTCTAAAGATTGCCAGGTGGATCATTGGACGAACGGGCATCGTGATCATTGCCCTTACTCGAGAAGAGGGATGCTGCGCTATCCAACGATCATAGAAGGTGTGTCGCCTTGAATGCCTGTAGTTTCCGGACCCGTGCTCAGATAACTGCTCATTGTAGATGCGTCGTATCTGTCGCACCGGGACGCACGGTTTCTCATGTTACTGGCCAACGACCTGGTCTTCAAAGTCGACGTCAAGGAAGTCCTATCGAAAGTCACGCGAATGCGCCACACTCAGCCTTCTGGCACCAAACGTGATGTCTTCGAGGTGGCTGCCGACTTCAGCGACATGCCTCTGGAAAGTCCCGAGGTCAAATACGTGGATGAAGATTCGGCATTCGAGCAGCGGGAAGACGAGCCTACGATTATCATAACGGCGACACTCTGTCCACTCCCAGAGCGTAGTAAGACTCCCGCACGCATCATTGCCTGGAGCTGTACACTGGAGGACCTCGAGCACTACGCCGAAGAGCGTGCGCGACGAAGGACCGTATCACATGAGACGGCAATGAATTTAGAGTAATGTTTGGAATTCTCTCTGCCTACTCGAGCGCAAGTACAATTAGCAATGTCATGAATCTATATACAGTACGAACTCGCGTTGGGGCCATGTCATCTCGTCCAAGAGACCCTGCCAAAATAAAGCCTGCCTTCCGCCACGCCCAATGAATTCCTTCTTCAACCGCCGAAATGGCTTGTCCCCCCGCTGCCTCACTCCTCTCGTTGGCGGCGCCACTCCTCCAGCTCCTGTAGGAGACCGGGATTGTCTGCTTCCGAGTCCGCAAGCCCGTAGCCCTTTTGCACCCGCTCCATCGTTATGTCGATTTCGCCCTCCTCCGTGATTTCACCCTCCTCCCCGTGTAGCCATGACGGCACAGAGTGGCAAGATGTGAGGCAAACGAGTGGTTGGCCTTCGATTGTCATGGGAATAGTCCTCGATCGTACCGCGGCAGCGAAAGCGCATCTGAAGACCACCATGCTCTTGTAGTCGCTTGCCAGCGTCAGACCCGCGAGGCGAGGTAGTAACGCAAGGGAGGCAGGGGTGGCAGGGTCGCGCACGAGCGCATGGATCACGGAGAGACCGAGCTCCTGCCTGTTCAGAAAATCGGAGCTGATGATTTCCGACTCTGTCAAGGACGGCAAGCGGCGCAGGCACGCTAGGAAGAGCCCAAGATCAAGCATCACGCAGATGAGGGAGAGGGTGCGAAGGTGGGGGCAGTCATTGGAGTGATCGAGCAGCACGTTCAGTCTGTATAGCGCGCTCTGGGATAACGTTGCGTTCCCGGGGATATATGGCTCGTCGACGTCGTCCAAGGTGAGCGTGGTGAGATTTGGCGCAGAGATGAAGTGGAGCAGGGTCGATGCGTCATTTTCCAGAAAGAGTGTTTCGAGCTTTGGAAAGACCGCGTCGGCATAAGGGAGAAATTCTATGCGGTCCAGGGAGAGGATTCTGCACCAGCGCAAAGTATCCTTGTGGGTCCAGACGACGCCCAGCACCGCTTTGAGGGGGACGAGATCATGGGGAGTGTGGCCTATATCAATGAGCTCGAGATCGATGGACACGAGAGTAGGCGGCGATAGAAGGACAAGGTCGGGATGGGACACATCATAGCGATCCCAGCATATGGAAACCTCGGACAACCGAGGGGCTGCCTGGAAGAGTGACAAAGGCATAGCGCAGCAGCAGCCGCATGTGTAGTCGCAGTGCTGCATGAGCCCCAGCGACTGTAACACGGGGAAAGTGCGGCCAACCAGCGGCAGGATGCTGGCATCCAAGGCAGGCACTTCCAGCGACGCGGATTCCCAGCGATGTGTCTGCGCACATAACCATGTCCAGATATTCCACATACCCATACCGGGCGCGATGTGAGCGATATCTAGATTAAGGTGAAGAGGCGCTTGGCGAGTTCGCTCTAGTTCGATCATGGCGCTCTCTGCGTGATCACGCCGCAACGTCCTACCATCACGGATACGGATGTTCGTCCACAGCGAGGGCGTAGCAAAAGCGACTCTGCGCCAGTGACGACAGACCTGAGCGAGATAGAGGCGTCGGCGACCGACAGCAGCTAACTCCCAATATTTCGGCAGGGCAAGGGTAAAGATGACTGCCCAGAGCTCTGCCGGTAATCTCTGAGAAGGAGAGGCTGCATCTTTACCACCGTCTCTTAGCCCGGGCCTGCTGTTTGTACTAGCTGTTGGCATAACGAGTTGTCCACTGTGCTGCACTTTCGCGCGTACTGAGAGAGAAGTGAGAAATGTAAGGCCTAAATGAGAGTAACAAGCACCCCTACATCGACGTCCTTGTATGCGCTGCGCAGAGATTGCTTTGCAAAGGTTTGCTAGCGGAGGTCGGCAAGAGATCTGCATGGCAAGCGGTCAGGTCAATATCGTTCGTGAAGAAGTCCGGATAGTGCTTGTTAACACTCACATAGTCAGAGGAATCATGGACAAATGCGGTTCAATTTTGCAGATCCGCCTGCAACGAGATGGCAGCCGGGGTCAAGATCCCAAAGCGTGATTGTCACGCAGAGTGCGTGTCACGCAATGTGCACGTTGCCACCGACACTCACGACCTTTCTCCAAAGGCAACACCAGGTGAGCCCCCAATTCGAGATTCGTGAGATAAATAACTCACAGAAAATGGACTTCTCAGATACCGACTAGATCGATCCCGGGCCCTCGCCATGCCACAAGCTGCGCCGAACCGCCAGCAAGTGCGGCCTTCCAACCTTCGCACACTCGTTCTGACCCTCAGGCGTTATCCCGACAACCCTCCGCCTTCCACCGTGAAATCGGTCTGCAGCCAGATTATCCCACTCGTCTCTTCCGATTCGGCGTTCCAGGGCTTACTTGAGGATCCATTTCTTCTTCCGCAGAACGAATGGACTATATCCTCCCCTACTGTGGCGCAAGCCATCACGCACTTGCTCGAAATTCAGGACCTGTTGGGCGTAAAAAAGCCTTGGGACAGCCACCTTCATGGACCTCTTTTCAAAACCTTAGAGCGCATCTGGTTCTCGTTTGTCGCTTGGATCGATTTCCTGCACCCGTCCAGCGACTACGTTGAACGAGACTCGGAGCATATAACCACCATCATCATTCTGCTGTCGCACATGATGAAACGCAAGAAGGCGCTTTCTCACCTCCTGGCGCTGACGCCACGGCTATACGCTCATACGATGTGGCTTTGGCTTCACAATCCAACGTTCGTACATGACAACGTATCGCTTCGGTTAACGGACAACGAACGACTGTTCATGTGGATCACTGTTACAGTGATGGATTTGTGTGGCCTCGCACACGACGACAACGAGCATACGACCTGGGACGTGACAGCAACCTCCGAGGGCCTCATGGCTATTGAGAATAAGCCCCGACGGTTGTATAAGCTGGCCGTCCGCTGTGCCACGAAGCTCTTCGATACTATCCGCCACCTCGACGAGGAGCATATCGAAACCGCACTCATGGCTCTCGAGCAACATATCACGCTCATACATAGCTTCGCCCGTAATGTCCTGCCCATCGACAATCACCAACGCGAAGTCGTCGGCGAGCTTCTGGACCTCGCCCTCTCGATCCATAGCTTCGAACCGGGGCACGATGCCGCCATCGAGGTGTTCACCGTCCTCTGCGACATCTGGCAGACCGCGAAGGACAACCG
>JAMQCK010000586.1:0-19601 GCA_024196135.1 Pleurotus ostreatus/Saccharomyces cerevisiae fusant | reverse complement strand
GACACTCAAGGTCTGCATTCTGCCCATTTATTATGTGCCACAGCATGGTGTTACTCCTATACATATCCCGGGGATGACCTTTCCCAGTTTGCGCGTCCTCAGGCTCTCGCGCTATGGTCACCGTCTCGCTGCGTTCATTGATGCTCCCAACCTCGTCGAGATCACCGTGGCGGCGAGAGCCAGCTTCATGAGGATTGATTTAGGTCATTACTCGCTCCTCAGATCGTCCGTGCGTTCGCTGCTCACGCGCGACTTGTATTTTCTACGCACCTTATCTCTCAAAGGCTTTCTGTGTTCTCATCGGGACGGCGAGCTGGAAGACCTCGTCTCCATCCTGCACCTCGTGCCTCAGCTCGAGCGCCTCAGACTCGCATACGAGCTCTTCGCCTTGTGCGATTTGCCCCTCCTGCAGAGGCTGGTTACCCCCCATTCGGACCTGCATCCCCTTCTGCCTAATATGGCGCACCTCGCCCTCGAGTACGACGACATCGCCCCGGACTTCGAGTTCGGCGACGTTTTGAAGGAACTGGTGCTTTCCCGCTGGGGTGCGGACGGCGCAGAGTCCAGGGAGTGCATGTCAGTCCGCTCGCGCAATTGCAGAGGGGACGAGTACTGCGAATGTTTGGGACTGCACAACTGGATAGCGGGGGTGAAGGGCAAGGGGATCTTCGTCAATTCGAAAATCTGCAAATCCACGCTACTGTAGCTTAGTTCAACGTGGTAGCTATCTGTGGAAAATAGTTCATATCCACAAGCTTCGGCTTCTTACTGAGTACCGTCTACATATCATGGGCGTTATAGTGTTCGGAAATTACCCCCAGATGTAAACCATGCATACCGAAGTGGCGTAGTAATAATCGATGGTAGCGGGCGGCGGCGCAGCAAAATACTGGTGAGCCAAAGAGAGGTGGTTCGAGGATCGGGATTGCTGATGCTGGACTCAGACAGTGGGATCAGCGAGTCCACACGTGCCATAAGGCCGTCATCGTGCCACGTTTGGGGCCCGACCGCGTCCGCCGCTGCTCCGCCTTGCCTTCGGAAGCTGCCGTGCCACCTCAACGCCTTGATGCGCCCTCGCCTGACGTGACAAGCATGGGCGCAGGTCAAAATCGTGTCTTAACCAGCGACGAAGTCGCTAAGGAGGCCCTCATCGTCGCCGCCAGGAGTGGCATCCACACCGGAGGTGGGACGAAGACGCATCAAAGGCGCTCGGCAACTCCCGAACGACGGTGAGCATGCCTCGTGTGCTGTTGTCGACGCTACGTTATCGGCGAGCGACTCATGAAGGGCCTTCTCAGACGCTCAGTGCCTCGCTTCCCTCTGTGAGAGATGACCAGATCCCTTCGCTCACTCGTGTTTCTACCATCGCCGACGCCCGCTATGCCCGATTTCTTGCTAACGATGTCGTAGCCTCGTTTTTCGAATTTCCGAACATTATAACGCCCAATGGCTGTATCACTCTGACAAGCCATAGGATACCAGATTCCCAACCCCGCGAGGGTACTGATATAGACGCGCGCAAACATCCCAAATGACACAGCTAGTCTACATTAGATACCACACGAAGTCCTTGCAGCTGCCGTCCGTAATTGAAAGATGATGTACAATATATACCCGCGTCGAACATTGCGAGACTACATCCTCCAAAACCCTCCTCCTCCTCCGAAACCCTCCTTCGGCGCGTCTCGTTATAAGGAGAGCACTCAAGACTGAGATCGCTGTGCAGCGGAACCGGGCCGCCGCACGCTCAGCTCCACCCACCCTTCAACACCACCCCCTCCTCAATCGATCCTCAACGCCGGATCGTCAAGCATCGCCCCCTTCACCGTCGACGGCGCGGGGGCGAACTCAAGCCCGCCCGCCAACTCCCGCCCGCTAGTCTTAACCTGCAGCTCCGTCTCCGCGCCGCGCGCGCGGCCGTCGGTGTCCCAGCTATCCGGCGTCTGCCAGTCGCCGCTCTCATGCGTCCGCCAGTCGCTGGTGCGGAAGCGGACATTGGCGACGGTGCTTCGCGAGTGGGCGCCGTGGGGCGTGGTGCGCGAGCCCCAGGCGTCGCTGTCGGTGATGGTGGCGAGGCGGAGGGAGAGGAGGGTGAAGTTGATGCCTGAGTGAAGGAGGGAGAAGGCGTGTGAGAAGGGGTTGGTGAGAGGAAAGCGAGCGAGGACGCACCGATAGTCGGAGTGATGCATGCCTGGAAGACTTCTCTGTATAGGGGGTCAGCGAGGGCGATGTGATCTATAGACAGGCGTGAACTCACGCCGCGTCGTTCTGCAAAGCAATGTCAATATTGAGCTTGAGACGAGAACGGATGGACGTACCCCTGTAAAATAGAAGATAACGAGCAGGAGCATGGCCACCAGATACAGAGCCGCGCTCTCAATGATTAGCCGCGCGACGGTGAGCATGCTCGAGAAGGAGTGAGCGGAGTCGACGGAAAGCGAGTTCATGCGACGGTGTTGTCTGAGAATCTTGTAGAGGATAGCGCCGGTCGTGAGTACGTTCTGTGAGAGACTGAGGGGGAATATAGCGTTCGAGAGCGCAGTCAACGCGCTCATGTTCGTAACGGAGTTCGTCCAGAGGAGTATGCTGATTACTGCAGAGGGATATCAGTTGTCAGTAAAGGGCGGAGGAGCGGACTCGACGACGTACTAAAGCTTGACAGGACAAGAACGAAGGGAAGAATTATGATCATGTAGTTCTTGTTATATACAAACCAGCAGCGGTATATCTGGGATGGTCGTCGGTCAGTGACGACGAGCAGAGGGTAGAGACCGCGCACGCACTATAAGAAGATCACCAATCCAGGTTTGAATTGCGGTAAGGACATAGTATGCAAGAACTTCGCCCGAAGCAAAATTCGTCCAATACGTGGTCTGTTCCTGCGTACCCTGCAGCAGGACGAAAGTCTTGATGAAACGAGCGAGGTTCAGGCCTGCGTCAGGTGAGCACGGGTGGAGGCCGACGCGCCGATAGTGCAGACGCACCGGTATGTATAGTAGAGACTATGAACAATGCGATACTCGCGTACGTGAACACCTGCGGGGGGTTCAGGGGCATGCACGTCTGGCAGCGATTGTTACGCACCGTCGCCGCCATGGTCTTCAACGTCCCTCTTTTCTTGAGGAGGTACATGCACTCGAAGAAGAGACAGGCATGTACGCCTAGGACGAGTGAGGGGGGCTTTCAACGGCCATAGCGCAGGCTATTCACCATAGAGAAGCGTCTATTCAGCCGCTGATCAGCTTCCAGCACTCAATCCAGTGATCGTCATACGCACTTCAATCCATATTGACACGGCGCGGATCGTCGCCAACATAGAACCTAGCGCGCCCTCGACTGTCGTGCACGCTATCGACCGAGCGCTGCACTATATACACTGAACCGAATCGCGGGCGTTCGTGGCGGGAGGAGGGAAAATGTGCGCACCCACCGATCCCGCCCTTTTCATTTAGAGACAGGAACATAATCCCATTTGCTATGCTCCTCGATGGGGTAATAGGGGCGCCGCAGATCCGCGGGCGATCACGATTTGCCCTGATTAGGCAGTTTCGCCAGGGCGGGCGGTTGTTGCTACTCGACGACGCGGCAGTCGGGCAAGCCACAGAGCACCGCGTGCGGAGGGGAGCACCAGGCGCTGGCGGGTTCGTCAGCCCCAGACTGAATGTAGGGATCAGGGATACGTACGCGCTGCGTCGATACAGGTGCGTACGGCGCCACAGGTTGCTTTCCAGAAGCCCGAGGTTGCGGCCTATCGCGCTGGCTACAGAATCAGGGTGAGTGGAAGATGGACGGCGAGGTCCAGCCCCATGCGCCTCCTCCGGAGTTCAAGGCTGCGAGCTGTCGGCGCCCAGCGATGGGCGCGACGCACGACACGATCTTCCCTCGGGCGAATGTTCCGTACTCGGCTAGCAAAAGTCCTCGAAACTGTGTGCTTCTAGCGTCGAGAGGACGGGGGAGGGAAGTGGTCCTTCTTCAATCTCTCCCTTGCCTCTCCCTCGTAAATAAGCCTAATTTTGACCTAATCGCCTACGACTGATGCGCTCACGAGCCACTTGACGCGCGCGCCGTCGCTTGCGAGTGATACAAACAGACTTGACAGCTCTATTGTAGGTCTTCAGGGCCGTCACCGGTCGCGACCCTGCATCCACTGGCGTCGTCGGTATTTGCAGGCGGCTGACGTCCGGATCGATGGCGGTGGCGCCGCTTCACTTGAAGCCTCTGGGACCTCGATCACTCCAATGAATCCCTCATATGAGCAGCTTGTAGGCAAAAGACAATGGAAACCTGAGAAGGTGAATGGCTGCCGCTGAGCGCGATGAGGGCGCTGACAGTGACAAGCGATGGACACGTCACACCACGCGACGGGGCTAATGGAATTCACGTGTTATCACGTGCCGCAAAGTTGAACTTTCAAGTCGCGCTGACATCTGGTCCTGTAGAGCTTTGTAAGCTATAGTCAGACTTTCGAGATGATAGTAACGCCACAGAAGGAAAGGGCAGGATGCAATGAGATCCAGCAACGATATACAGCAGCACGACCACGATCCATTAGATGTATGCATATTTCTAGCTAAACTTCCATATCCGCCAAGCATATCAACAAGAACAACACAAAAACACAGTGAGCATTCAGCAATTAGTTAGGTGAGTCGTATAAGTACTGGTACATACTACTCGGACGCTCATCGCGGGGTAGCGGTAGCCTTGACCCGCGATGGAGGAAGACACGCCATCACCCCATGAGCATGCGAACGTCCGAGGAAGGCCGAGCGGCGGCCATGCCGTAGGGTGGTAGCTATAGCTATACATCAAGCAATAAGTCAAGTCTGCACCAAGGCCGTGGGGACCAGAGGCACCGAGACCACGGTGAACCTGCGAGTGAAGACCAGCTTGCACTTGCAGCGATCGTCTGTCTATACATCATGTCGATCCATTCTTTGAGGGAGCCGTTGAACGTCCGCCGAAGGAACCATCGAACGTCAGTTGACGGCATCCGCCGACGGGCTCGCTCGAGACCGCGAGCGGCGACTCACTGGACCGTCCGCTGGCGGGCTCGCCTGAGCGTCCGCCCACGCGTTTGCTCGAGCGTCCGCGCACGGGCTCCCTTGAGCACCCGCCGACGCGTCTACTTCAGCCCCCGGAGACGGCGACGCACGTCGTCGATGTCCATGTTCCACTCCCCGCTCCACCCGTCCTCGCGCCGGCGACGTTCGTCAACGGGCGGTGCCAGCTGTTCGCCAATCGGGCGAGGGAAGGGCACGGGCGCCTGCGAGACAATGGGGATGCCGTTCTGGAAGACGGGGCCGTCTAGGGAGGGGATCTTCCTGTCGTCTACGAAGGGCGTCTTCCGCTCGTCCAGGAAGGGCGTCTTCCGGTCGTCCAAGAACGGCACCTTCCTGTCGTCCAGGAAGGGCATCTTCCCGTACTCGGCCATGAGCGCCGGGTCCGCCCACGGCATCGGGGCGTTAGCGGACGTGTTGACTGCCCAAGACATAGGTGCCGCATTCCGCTGCGTGACGATGCGGCGCTGCGGCTTCGAGGCCGCCGCGGATCGCGAGCGCTGCAGCTTCGAGGTAGCGCGCGGTGTTGCGGGCGTGGGGGTCGAGGGGGGCTGAGGCTCGGCCGCCGGTTGGACCTTTTCCTTTTCCTTGCCCGCACCCGACTTCGGTTGCTCGCTGGGCAGCGTCCACGCGTTCCAGCTCGCCGACAGGTCGGACACGCTGCGGCTCCGCCTGCGCGACCGCCGCAGCATGAACGACGGGTCCTGCGCGTCGTCGCCAAAGACCAATGAGGGCGGAACTGTCAAACGCGTCAGTCAGTCAGTCACATCAAGCGAGAGTGACAGCCCGTCGCGACGCACCGTTCTCGCCAAGGGTGCGCGCGAGCTTGGCCATCTTCTTCCGGCGGTACTCTTGGGGCGGCAGGTTGGGCGCGAGGAGGGGCGTGGGGGGCGTCATGGGCGTGGGGGGCGTGTCGAAGGTCGCGGTGTTGGGTGTCGCGGGGGCGGAGGTGGATTGGCCGGGGCTGACGGGTGCGAGGGCGCTCGGGCCGGGCACGGGCTGTAGTCGCAGGAACAGCGGCGCGGGCGCATCTTGCTTCTGCCGTGCTGTCGCGCTGGCGAGTGACAGGCTGGGCTTGCGCCGCGTGTGGCCCTTTTCCGTCGTGGGGGGCTCGGTCGCGAGCTCGAAGGACGTGCGGGAGGTGGTCGAATCGGATGGGCTGTGTCCGTAGATGCTGACTTCGCGGCGCCGGGAGCGCGACACGACTGCAGGGGAGGGAGATTCCGTGCGATTCGACTGTTGCGCGCCGATGGGGAGGCGTGCTGCGGTTCCAGAGCTGGTGGATGGGGGTCTGACCGGCGATTGGGAAGGAGAGGACGAGCCGGCGTCCTCGATCAGATGAGGGGTGGTGCCCAGCAGCGCCCCGAGCTTGCGGGTCGAGCGCATGAGACGCCCGCGCTGCTCTGGGGCGAGCGCGTTGAACGTCGGGGGGAGAACGCTGGGGGACGACATGTGGCGCGATTGGCGCTGATCAGACAGACGAGGGGGAGAAGGCGAAAAGACGAGGGCGCGCGAAGGAACGTGGTTGGTGGTGGTCACAAGCAAGGACAGTGAGAATTACGGTGGGATTTAAGATGGAGTGCTGGTCGAGGCTGCGTGTCGTCGTCAAGCCAGGCCCATGCACGCTGCGATGTCCATTAAGTCTGCCACGTGGCCCCATTTGTTCCTGAATTGGAGAAACGCGGCGTCGCGGCCGCACTGCCCTCGTCGCAGAATATCTCCCTCCTTGGCGACATTCGTGTGGCTTGACTGGTCTCGGCCGGGCTCTAGCCAGTAGGCTGCTGGTCGTTGTTGATGGCGAGGACAGCTCATCGCAGCGAGTTCCAGCGCGTGTTTTTTATGAGGCGCTGTCAATTTCCCACAACCGACGTCTCGATCAATTGTGGCACATACAAAATGACCACATTAACAACAGTAAATGAAGGATCAAGTGCACGTCGGTCTATATACGAGGATTCCCTCAGCCTTCAGCGTTTCTAACCACTCCGTCTCCACGTAGCACCTGCACTCGCGCTTCTCGCAGGCTAGCGAGCGAAACGTCAATCGACCCGTTGGCCGTTCGCCGCCATTCGCCCATCGACAGAGAGCGAACTTCTTCAACGCGGTCCCAAAGTCGAGCATGGTTTCGAAAGCGCCGTGTTCAATCTGGAGAGACAGGTGCTCCAGGTTCGGGAGGATGGCGGTATCGTCTAACAGGATGATCGCCTTGAGCAGATCGTGTTCCTCCGCAGCGTACGACTCACGACAGCTCAGAGAAAGGTGATCGATCGTAGGGAGGAGAAGGAAGACGTCTTTCAGATCTTCCAAGTGGCTGTCGCGCCACAGTCCCGTGACGGTCAGAGCGTGCAGGGAAGAGGGCGGTGTTGAGTTCCTTAGCCAGGTTGATATAGGGATCATTCGAGGCGTCCAATTATGGACAGGGTCCCAGTGTTGTTGGGTGCTTATGCAGATGGATAGGTCGGTCAAAACGAGAGTAACAATGCGGGGAGCCAGCAACGTCGCGTAATCCCCCAGCTTGAGGGTGCGCAGGCTGTTCAGTGTAATGGGAGGACATTCGGGCAGTGCAAATTCGTACTCGACGGAGACATTGAGCGTCGAGAGTGAGACGCAGGACTGGAAGACGTGCAGGTTTTCAGGCCGAAACCTGAAGATGCGCACGTTGAGCTCCGTCAACTGCGCCCATGGAAGCTCGAGGGCCGCGAGGGGCAGGAACACGCGGATAGTGACCGTCCGCAACAGCGGCGCGTCGACGATTGTCAGGAGACCGGAGGGCGTCGTATCCGCCGCGCCTGTGCGATACGTAGCGAGGAACATCGCGGATTCCAAGGACGGCGCGGATACTTTCGTGGGCGCAAGATTGGCGAGATGCATACACCATGTAGCCGTACGAAAACGGTTCATGTGCTCGCTCATCCATCGATCGAGGCGCGCGTCCTGGCGGTATTGCTTGGTTGGGTCGACGAGATGGATGGGCAGGGGCTGGGCGCGGGCCAGGTATCGCTGCGCTACGTCGTAAAACTTGTCTGCGATGAGAGATTGATCAGGCGGCAGGACGATCGTGCACCAGAGCTCGGGCATGGTGAGCGCGACGGCGCGGATGCGGCGACAGGACTGAAGGAGAGGGAAGCGGATGGTGCCGCTGACGGCGGTCGACCATTCAGGCGGAACAGCAGCGCGGATGATGAGCTCGAGGAGTTCTCTTGGGAGGCGGAGGATGGGGGCTTGCAGCGCTTGCATGCAGTGCTCGGCTTCTATGAGTTGCTCGCGACGCTTGGATTCCACCAGCTGCGCGCGATCGCGCTCGAGGGATTCGATGTGGGCACGGTGGACTGCTATTTGAGCATCGATGGCGGCTATGGACGCGTCTAGCGTGGAAGTGTCTGTCTCGGCAGGCTGTTCTTCCTCAGCTGAGGAGATGCAAGCGAGACGTCCACGGATCAGGTCTGAGGGTTCGGGGCAGGAGCACGCAGGCGCACCTCCGCGCTCCGATCGATGAGCATCCGTACCTTGGGATATGGGAACAGGCATCTCGAGGCATTTGGAAGAGAGACGTACAGGACATGGTCCTCGCCCAATTTCGCGTTCGTCGCCCGGTGAGACTCTCTGATGACGGTGCAAAGAGAGTCGAAGCGTGTGGCGTGATCAACCATCACACGCGCTTCGGCACCTTCCGAGGCGGCTTCGAGAGCGCATTGTTGTAAATTTAATTTGGCGACGAGAGTACGCGCCGATGTTGCGTTTATAAGGTTCCAGCGACATAGCCAGCCAGGAAGTACATCAGACTCGTACCCTACCTGCAACGAGCTATACGCAGCGAGCGTAGCAAGTGATTGCGCGTCAGTTGATCTACAAGAATGCCCTCCTTTTCCAACGTCTTCATCCACTTCATACGACAATCACATATACTGCTGCTCTCGCAGTCTAATGAACGCAACGACAGCCGTTCCACGGGTCGTTCTCCTCCATTGGCCCATTGCGACAGAGCGAGGCTGGTCAAAGTGACTTTGAAGCCGGTGCTGAAGTTGCCGTGCTCGAGCAGAATGGTCAGGTGCTCCAGATTAGGGAGGATGAAGTGCATGGTATCGGTGTTGGCGATCATGAAGAGTGATGTGAACGCGTGGTTCCTATCCAGATTCTCTCTGGTGCAGCAACTGATGGTGAGGCGTTCGATTGCAGGAAGGAGAAGGATGACATCTCTGGTTTCAGAGACATCGTCGGGGCTGCAGTACCGTAGTCCCATGAGGGACAGAGTCCGCAGAGAGGGGGGTGGAGGTGATCGTCGCAACCATGCGGATATGGAGGACATGTAGAGCGGCCAGTGGGTGCCGAACTCATAGTCTCCCAGGGAATCCATGCAGATGGTTAGGTCGGACAGTTTTGGGGCAGTGATGCAGGGCGCAAGCAAGGCCGCGAAATCCTCAAGCTTAAGGGTGTGCAGACCGTGCAGCACGATGTTGGGTGAAAGAGGTGTTGCAAACTTGTACCCAACGGAGATATTGAGCGTGGACAATGAGGTGCAGGACTCCAGGACGCGCAGATACTCGGGGCGAAACTTGAAGATGCACAGGTCGAGCTCCGATAGCTGCGCCCAAGGAAAGTTGATAGCGAGCGGGGGTACGTAGACACCCAGACAGACTTTGCGCAGTAGTGGCGCGTCGACTATTGTCAGAAGACTGGATGGTGTCGTATCAAAAGCGCCTCTGCGATACCGGGCGAGGAACGTCGCGGAAACCAAGCATGGCGCGGCTACCCTGCTTGGGGGAAGGCTGTCGACGTCCATAGACCACGTAGCGGTACGCAATCGATCGAAGTGCGCGATCATCCACTGGTCGAAGCGCATGTCCTGGCGGTATTGTGGAATCTGATTCGAGTCGACAATATGTATCCCCAGGGGCTGGGCGCGGTCCAAGTAAAGCTGTGCCAGCTCGTAGAAGCCGTCTTTGAGCACAGTATCACCCGCGGGGATGACTATCCTGCACCACAAGTCGGACATTCCGAGCGCAACGGCGCGGATCCGACGACAGGACTGGAAGAGCGGGACACGTGTCGTGCTGGCAGCGGTCGACGAATCATGCGGGAGGGCGGCGCGGATGATGAGCTCAATAATCTCTGTAGGGAAGCGGAGGATGGGAACTCTGAGCGCCTGCTTGCGATGCTTGGCGTCCACTAGCCGCGCGCGATCGCGCTCGAGAGATTCGATGTGGGCGAGGTGGACTGCGATCTGAGCATTGATGGCAGCTATAGACGTGTCCAGTGTCTCATCGTCGACCTCAATAAGCTGTGCATCTTCGAGAGAGGGCCCGGAATTGGTTCGCAAGAGGTCAAGACGCGATGCCTCGAGACAAGAGCAAGCAAGCTCTGCATTACATTCTGATTTGCGTAGACCTGCGAAATGGGAGCTTGTATCAGTTGCCGCAGATGCGCATGAGGGACGCGTACGTGACATGGTATTTCCACTGCAGTCACGGAATCGCTCGGTGAAATTCGCAGATGACGGTGGGAGAGAACAATCGAAGCGAGTGATGTGACAGACCATCACGGGAGGCCCACGTTTCTCGGTATCCTCCGAAGCGGAACTAAAGTGACGGCAAGCGAGGACAAACAGGGATGACATTGAGATTCAGTAGGCAAGATCATCATAGATACATTGAAAGCTAAAAGACTGAGTGAACTGTGAAGTGGGTTCGCGCACTGAGGACACGCAACGGACCGCATGTGATGTATCAAGTGCCGCACGCCAACGTATTGACGATAATTCCCTCCTTCTCTACCTCAGCGATCCAATCCCTCGGAATATTGCAGCGATACCCCTCTGGGCGCTCGCAGGCGTCCGAGCCGATCGACATACGCTCCGTGGGCTCTACTTCGCTTACAACTGTGCCCTCGCGGGAAGTCGCCGGCTCCTTCCAACGGGAAAGCACCAACTCCTTCAGCACATCCACGCATCCAGGGTAAGGCCGTAAATTGGTGCGGCTGTACTCGAGAGCGATGTGCTCCAGTTCAGGGAGGAGGAGGGGCTGGTCTTGGCGGAAAGTCAGCTTCCGGAGCAGCGGTATGTCGCCTATGTCCATGCTGCTGTACCCCAGCTTCAGGCGCTTGAGCTGAGGTACCAGGTGCAAGATAGAGAGAATGTTTTCAAGTTCTCCGTCTTCTATGCAGGACGGAAAACCATGCATAGTCAGAGAGCACAGGGGAGGTACACTTCGTTCGAGCATCGCGCGCACGGACGTTGCAAACTGCGCGAATAGGTCCGAGGCATCAGCAAAGCGGATGGGAAGTACCCACATGAAGAGCTCATGCAGGTTTGGAGCGTTAATGAGTGCACTGAAGAGATGGCCGCAACCGCTAAGCTTGAGAACGTGCAAAGCATTCATCGTGACCACGGGAGGATGAGTCGAAGCATTGTCGTGCCCTGCCGCAAATCGCTTGGAGACACAGACATCGAGCTCCGTGAGGGACACGCAAGACAGCAGAGTACGCAGATCATCAGGGCTTAGCGTAGCGCTCTCGATGGTCAAGCTCTGAAGTTGCGTCCAAGGAAGATCAAAGATTGATGGGGAAATGCAGTTGCGTATAGTGACCGTGGATAGGCGAGGGGCGTCGACGAAGGTGAGAATGGGAACCGGATAGAAGGTGGCATCCTTGTGCCAATCGGCGTAGAGGATCGCGCTCTTCAGTGAAGGCGCAGATACGCGCGACACGGGTAGGGCACGGGTGTCGATGGCCCATTTAACGTTCCTCAGACGACCCATGTGGGCGATCATCCACCGGTCGAATGTGCTATCCTGCCGGAAGTGCGGTGAGAGGTCCAAGACGTCCACAGGACGACTCGCGGCGCGATCCATATACCGCTGTGCGATCGCATAGAAGCGTTCACCAATCTGCAGTTCCGTTGTGGTTATCTTGCACCATATGTCAGGCATTGCGAGCGCTGTACGCCAGATCCGAGAGCAGGTCTCCAGGAGCGGAAAACGCGTCGTACCGCTGCTGGCCGTCGCCCATTTTGGCGGTAAGGCAGCGCGGATGACGAGCTCAAGCAGCTCTGATGGAAGACGCCTGATGGGCGCAACTAGAGCCTGCCTCCGGAGCTTGCTTTCGACGAGCTGCGCGCGATGGCGCTGGAGGATCGCGAGACGCGTGTGGATGGTCGCAATTTCAGCGTCGATGACTGCTAGAGAGTCGTCTAGAATTGCTATATGATTGTCGATAGCAGCATTCTCGACTAGAGAGGGGACATAGTTTTCGCGCAAAAGATCGAGATCTGGCGGTGGTGGGTAGGAGCAGGACAACGTGTTGTCGCACTTCGCGCAGAGTGTGGTTTTCAGCACATCCATGCCTGGCGGAATAGTTCAGTCAGCCACTTCGGTAATGATCGTCTATAGGCGACCCACCCTCCGTAGCGTAGTGGCGCTATAGATCTAAACTCGAAGTCTGTGAAGAGGGCTTGTATCGCGGCGTGAAGGTCAAGAGCAGGAGGCGCACACGTGTATTTTGAAGTCATGGACGCCTAATTGGCGTGGGAATTCCCGCTCACGCGGCCATATCGTGACTGTGACGCGACGCGGCTTGCCAGCGACCCTCACCTCGGGTTCGGACATCTCACTCTCGCGCCTCCTCCTGCAGACCGTAACGAGGAAAGGTCATGCCGAAAGCGAAGTCGTACACTAGGAAAAACTACTACGCCGTCAGGGTCGGGCGTGAAGGTCCTAAAGTCTACACGACATGGGAAGATGTAAGTTAGCAATCTGCTCCCTTTCCTGCGCTTAGATTTACCCGCTCAACCGGATTACAGTGCCTCAGGAATGTCCGTATATTCCTCAGTTTTTTGAGCTGTACTGCATGATTTTCTAGACGAGCCGCTTCCCCGGTAACTCCTACAAAGGACATGCGACCTTGAAAGAAGCCGAGGATTGGATTGCTCGTACGTAGGATCATGACACTGCAATGAAGGCATGCTTACAGAAGTCTCCAGCATTTGTGAACAATGCACCGGCGCCTGCGCCACCCGCACCCACTGCATCGTCGCGGCCCGCGCCGGGGCCTCCTAGACCGCAAGCAAACGTCGCGCCGCCAGCGCCTTCTCAACCGAAAGACACGCCGTCGGTTAAACTCTCGCAAACACAGCAGCAGGTGTTCAACCGCGTGAAGAGAGGGCAAAATGTCTTCTTCACCGGATCTGCGGGTGCGTCCACGTTGTTTCTTCTTCCTATTCTTGCTCAGCTCGCGCACCCACTAGGAACGGGAAAGTCGCTCCTCATGCGCGAAATTATCAACTACAAAGGCGGGAGAATATCCGCTCGTCTCGCCATCACTGCCGCGACCGGTATCGCTGCATGCAACATCGGCGGCACGACCTTGCATTCGTGGGCGGGTCTCGGCCGGGGTATCAAAGACGGGTGGGACTTTGCTGGAAAGATGCTTGGGTTGGGGCAAACTGTCATGAAGAAAGTGCTGGAGAGGTGGCGGATGGTGGACACACTAATCATCGACGAGAGTGAGGGTTGTTTGCTGCACGTCCCACCTTCGAAGGACTGACATATCAACAGTCTCGATGCTGGACGGTGACCTCTTCGATGCGCTGGTACGCCAACATACTTCGCTGTCTAGAGCCGTACTGTTTCATGCTCTGCCTCAATTAGGAAACATGCGCTCGCCGCGTACGCAACAGCGAGAAGCCCTTTGGCGGCATTCAGCTCATCCTCTCCGGCGACTTCTGTCAGCTTCCGCCGGTTCCGCTAGACGGAAAGGCAGTCAAGTTCGCATTCGACGCTGAGTCATGGTACCCATGCATGGGACCACCAGTCATTCTGACGAAGGTCTTCCGTCAGAAGGAGCAAAGTATGTTCTTGTTTGTGGTTCAAGAGCACCGACTTATGAAGCGCAGCCTTCGTTGACATGCTCAATGAGATGCGCTTTGGGAACTTGAGGCCTGAGACTATCGAGAAGTTCAGGCAGTTGGCACGGCCAGTCACGTATACCGACGGTATAGAGGCGACGGGATTGTACGTTTTCCCTGCTAGTTATGCTTGACCATGAAGTAACTTGACGATTTTTGTAGATACTCTACTCGTGTCGAGGTGGAGGGCGCCAACATGAAGCGCCTGCGCGAACTTCCGGGCCCGGGCAAGATCTTCCGCTCGACGGACCGTGCGGGTCGCGACAGCAATGGCAAACGTGTCTCAGAGGCGCAGATGAAGTCGCTGCTCGAGAAGCGGACCATCTCCTTGCCGGAAGTTGAGCTGCGGGTACGTGCTGTTCGCTGCCAGCGCGCTTCAGAGCATCACTGACCATTCCCCAGATCGGCGCGCAGGTCATGCTCATCAAGAACATCATTCAAGGCGTCTTGGTCAATGGCTCCGTCGGGCACGTCATCGGCTTTAAGACGCCCAGGCAGGCAAGGGACGAGAAGCAAGACATCGCCGGCATCGACTCCGACCCGAGCGTGCCGCAGAACCAGTACGACCGCGAGAAGCTCGAGCGCGCGAAGGAATTCGAGTGGCCGCTGGTGAAGTTTGCGAATGGGCTGGAGTTGTTGGTCATTCCGTCGGATTTTACGGTCGAGAACGCGGATGGGGAGATGGAGGCGATGCGGATACAGGTGAGTTGTGAGGGAATGGGAAACGAAGGAGAGAGTGGTGGGCTGATTGAGGATATAGATACCGCTTATTCACGCGTGGGCGTTGAGCGTGCATAAGTCGCAAGGGCAGACGTTAGAGCGAGTTTTGGTTGACTTGCGGAGGACGTTCGAGAATGGGCAAGGTGCGCGACCCTGATAAACTTGCCCAGTCACTTGCTGACGACAGATATTCAAGCTTACGTCGCGCTTTCTCGAGCGACGCGCATGGACCAATTACAGGTCTTAAATTTCCATCCATCGAAGTACGTCTTCGCCTTCAAGCTCTGCCTAACGTGTTTTGACATACTGTAACGCAGGGTTCGAGCGCACCCTCGCGTCCTAGAGTGGTACAACCACTCAGTGGCGCCTCAGCAGGATGGGTACCTGTCTGATGAGGAGATGGACGAAGAGTTCGATATCGCATTCACTATGAGTTAATCTATCTCGCCAGCGGTACATTGTGTCATCTAGGGTATATTATTTTTTATATCTGTACAATACTTTCTACATACCTATGTTTTCCGGATTGTCGTGTATACATGGCGCAGGGCGGGGTGCACGTGTAAGTGGTGTGGCGTGGGACGTCGCGCTCACGGGACTGATGGCAACGCGACGCGCCTTTCGGAAAACCTTCACGCTCTCCTTCGAAAAACTTTGTTTCAGGTCGCGCGGAGTGGTCAAGGTGATGGCGAATGGGAAGAAACCGAAGCCCAAATTCTACGCTGTCAGGGTTGGCTTCCATGGGCCGGATATTTTCACGTCTTGGACCAAGGTCGGCACGCTTATGTCGTCCAAGGAGCGACCTTACTGACTAGCATCGCAGTGCGAGGAGCAGGTACGTACGCAAGTGCTGACTATCGTATTCCTACTGACGATGCGCCAGGTCAAAGGTTGCTCTGGAGCCCTGTATCAAGGCTTCCAGACGAGGAAGGAAGCAGAAGACTTCATCGCTCGTATGCGGCTTTCCGGAATTGCATAGAGAGAGGTTGTCTGACCGTACACCCAGCCTTCGTCGGGAAGCCGGGCGAGTATGCTGCTGCTGCAGCGTCACCTGAGCACAAGCTTCCCATCCCGGAACCCGTCCGACCGCCTGCGCCTCTGCCACCGAGGTACTTCACGCCATCGGTGAAGCTTTCCAAGACGCAACAACAGGTTTTCAACCGCGTCAAGAAGGGACAGAACGTCTTCTTTACTGGCTCTGCTGGTGAGTTTGCCCAAACTCGTCACTGGCAGGCCATGACTTTGTGAACACAGGTACGGGGAAGTCGCTTCTCATGCGCGAGATCATCAACTACAAAGGCGGAAGGACGTCCTCCCGCCTGGCCGTCACTGCCGCTACTGGCATCGCCGCCGTGAACATAGGTGGCATAACGGTGCACTCTTGGAGTGGCTACTCCAAGTTTGACAAGGACCTCGGCGGAAAGCACATCGGCCAGAGGAAGAAGCGCCGACAAACCATAGACCGGTGGAAAGAGGTCGACACGCTCATCGTTGACGAAAGTAAAGTCTCCTTGCCTTAGGCGTGCTGTGGTCTTTCTGACGCTTTGGCAGTCTCGATGATGAATGCGAGGATGTTCGACATGCTGGTACGTCGATATGACTCGCACTCGATGATATCTTCTGAGCTTTGAACAGGAAGCCTGTGCGCGCCGGCTTCGTGACAATGATAAGCCATTCGGTGGAATACAGCTTGTACTCTCGGGCGATTTCTTCCAGTTGCCTCCGGTTCCAGATAAGCAAGGCGAACCAATCAAGTTTGCCTTTGAGGCCGAGTCGTGGAATCGCTGTGTGGGCTCGACAATCATGCTGAAGGAAGTGTTCCGACAGAAGGAGCAGCGTGAGTGCATCCCTTTCGTGTAAGCGCCCGACAGCGCTAACAGGAAACTGCAGCTCTTGTAAACATGCTCAACGAGGCGCGCTTCGGAAAGCTGAGCGCAGAGACTATCCAGGCGTTCCGAAAGCTCTCGCGCCCCGTGCAATATTCGGACGACATCGAGCCGACAAGATTGTACGTCTACCCACTTTATACAGGGATGATCGGCCTCACTCGCTTGACAAGGTATCCCACCAACGCGGAAGTGGACAACGCCAACATAATCCCCTTGCGAAAGCTGCCCGAGCCCGGCATGACCTTCAAGTCGTCGGACACAGCGGGCTTTGACGGGAATCGGCAGCCGTTATCCGAGCAGGCGATGCTCGAATCGCTCAGCAGGAACACCATCGCCCCGAAGCAAATCGAGCTACGAGTGAGTGACGCACGCGTCGGTAAAGCCTCCTCTGAAATCACCTCTTTAGGTTGGCGCGCAAGTTATGCTCATCAAGAACCTCGTACAAGGCGTCCTAGTCAACGGCACCGTGGGTCACGTCATTGCGTTCAAGACACCGATTGACGCCAGGCGCGACCGACTGGACATCGCTGGAATCAGCATGTCCACAATTGACCTTCCGCAAGGCGCCCGAGATCGGGAAAGCTTCGATAGCGTCAAGGAGCGCGTGTGGCCTCTTGTGCGGTTTGAAAATGGGCGGGAGTTACTGTGCATACCGCAGGACTTTACGGTGGAGAATGGGGACGGAAGGATGGAGGCGAGGCGGGTGCAGGTGAGTGAAGGATTGGGCACTTTGGCGGCGAGAAGCTGATGGCAAGGCAGGTCCCGCTCATTCACGCGTGGGCGTTGAGCGTGCACAAGTCGCAGGGTCAGACGCTGAAGCGGGTGGTGGTAGACCTCAAAAATACTTTCGAGTATGGACAAGGTGTGTTAGTTAGTGAACTGATAGAAGGACGGCGGTTAACGAGGGCCTTTAGCTTACGTCGCCCTCTCGCGCGCGACGCGAATGGATCAGTTGCAGGTCTTGAATTTTGATCCTACGAAGTGAGTTTGTCTGCTGCGCTCGTAGGATAGCACTCACCGTGCTGCTTTGTAGAGTTCGCGCTCATCCTCGAGTGTTGAAGTGGCATAGCGAGTTGGAGGTGGCTCAAGAGGAAGACGAGGATGAGGTCGAGAGCGCACCAGAGGATGAGATGGACGAGGAACCCGATCTCAAATTTATAGACTAATTCACGCCATTACGGCGTAACAACGTACAACGAACTTTTGCTGAGTACAATATCGTACAGTGAACCCTGATATCACCAGGGAAATTTGTGTGCCTTCGCAGCTTTTCAGAGCGAGACCTCAAATGATACCGAACCACTTGAGGTCCTCTTCACCCTGGACAGGTACCGTATGCCCAACGCCCTCAGCGGAGATCCCCTGCAGCCTGTCACCGTACACAAACATCGTGTAACCCTTCAGCGGCGTATCCTCCAGCGTCTGCTCCGGGCTCTCCGCATCGTACCCGAACACGCCCGCCCACTGCTTCACCTCCTCCGCGAAGTTCGGGTACTCAAGCGCATCGTCCGCGGTCCCGTGGTACTCCTGCATGCGCGGGTACTCCCCGGTGTAGTCCGGGTACATGTCGTGGACGACGTTCGCCCACTGCTCCGGCGTCGCGGTCGACGCGCCGGTCGAGCAGGTCGAGTTCCACGCGTCGACGCCGCCGGTGGAGGACATGAAGCAGCCCGCGGCGACGCCGGAGTAGACGATGCCGGCCGCGAAGAGGTCGGGGTAGGCGGCGGCGAGGACGTTCGTCATCATCGCTGTGGGGCGTCGGCGTAAGTGCGAGGTTTCCTTGGGAAGGAATGAGGATGGGAAGGGGATTTTGGCAGCTTACCTCCCGACGAAGTTCCGGTGACGAAGACGCGCGCGGGGTCGACGCCCCACTCGGTCTTTGCGTAGCCGACGATGTTGGCGATGCCGTAGCTGTCGCCGCCCGCGCCGTGCTTGAGCGTCTCGAAGGAGCTGACGTCCCAGCAGGTGCCCTCGTTGGGCGAGCTGGGGTAGATGACGATGAAGCCATATTCGTCGGCGAGCTGCGCGTAGGGCGTGCCCTCGAAGTACGCAGTGCCCGTGCCGGTGCAGTAGTGGATGGCGACGATGAGAGCGGGGTTCTCGGTCACGTTTTCTGGTTTGTAGAAGTACATGCCGACGTTGGTGGGGTTGTCGCCGAAGTCATCGACCTGCTCGAGGGTGGAGGATAATCCCAAGGCGAGCGGCGAAAACGCCAGTAGAGCCGTGAACGCAGCGCCGAGCAGAGTCATATCCTAAGAGTCCTTTTGAGGCGAGGAATAGAGGTTTGCAGAATTGTGAGGTCGCTCTTTATACTCTTGCGGATCTCGACACGTCCCCCTGCGTCCGCACGGAATTCTGCTGTTCCTCGGGGAAACATGATCGTCGCCATACTTTCTCGAGACAGACGTTCTCAGGGGGGCTCAGGCGAGAACAATCTTGCCGCTATCTCGAGCCATATCCAGCGAGGGTGAAAGGGAATTTTGCAGAGAAGAGTCGTTAGATTCGCACAAGACATCGAACTTCGGTGATTCCGGGTCCATGCTGCGTAGACCACCTGCCCAGAATCGACCTTTGGGAGTCCTCCTACACAGATGGAATCCATGGAGTCACTGACCCGAGAACGCCGAGTACAAGGAGGAAATGGGTGTACCTGCTTCGGTGATCATAAGCAACCCTTTGCAGTAGATCGTCCCAGGGATCGAAACAAATGTTTGCAGTAGCGCTTATTGAGCGAGCGTAGAATCTCCAGTGGTCATTGATACGCGGAGGCCAGAGCAGGTCGCCTCCCTACTAGCTTGCTCGGGTAGCTGGTCCACATACAATGTGACAAAGGGATAGTTGTGCTGAGAGTCGTCGTGTTGGATGTACTATATCTCACCGGGTCTTTCGAAAATCTCGCCAAATCTTCGAAACTCCCGGGTAACTCCCCCAAACGTTGTGCTTTCCCTTCGGAAATAGATGGCTAGGTAGCTTTGAATGTCCCTATCGAGTGGTGGTACTTTCATGAGCCCTGAGGGGAGGCAAGGACGGGGGCAC
>JAMQCK010000585.1:0-19634 GCA_024196135.1 Pleurotus ostreatus/Saccharomyces cerevisiae fusant | reverse complement strand
GTGCACTCGCGCAGCAGCGTCGCCACCTCAGCGAGCTTCGGGCGCAGGTGTTCGGCGAGCTCGCCAATGACACTCAGGTACGCCTCGAGCCAGCTGAGCGTGTCGGTGAACGGCCCCATGGCGTGCGCCTCGACGCGGTCCGTGCCACGCTGCCCACGCGCGTAGATGAGTGGCCCGACCGTGCCGTCGTCACATAGAGAGCCGATCTTGTCGAAGCGGAGGGTGGCAAGCTGGGCGAGGACACTGGCGATTTGGCGGAGGGCGGCACGTTTGTGATCGTCGCTGAGTGCTGGCCACAGCGTGTCGAGGGGTGCGCCGGGCGCGCGGCCCATCAGGACGAATTGGGCGCCCACGCCGTTGGCGGGGTTTTCGGATATGGCGAGGATGTCGGGGACAGGGATGGTGGTGTGCGTTCGCACGTATTGCATGGTGGCGGCTTCGCTGCGCAACTTCGCCGGCTCCTCTACGTAGCGCGAAAAGCGTGCGACGTAGCCCTCCGGCGGGACGCCGTCCTCGCCATATACGATGAAGATCTCGTGTGCTCGTCCGCGGGAGGTGCGCTTCCAGGACGTGACCTTGCGCGCCACCGGGGACTCCAAGACCTGCCGCTGGAACGCGTCGAAGTCGAGCTTGAGCGGGGGCAGCTCCTCGGAGAGAAACTCCTCGTCGTCGGTCTCTTCGTAGAAGGACATTGGGGGATGGGCTGTGATGATGATCGGAAGGTTTGTGGTTGAGAGTAGGTGCGATCTGAAGGGTGAGGCTGCCGCGGGGTCATCGTTGTCAGAGGCATGCGGATGCAGATTGCGCACCGCGATCGGGCGTGCCGGCAGGAACGGGCATGCGTCATTGTTCATTATGGCCTCCCGGCCATTGGTACGGTCCTATCCGCCTAGTTTGCGCTCCGGAGCACCTGAGATCTGTCGGGAACGTGATGGAAGAGGCATTTGCTGTCCGTGGGCCGATGTGCGCCGGTGTCGGGGACATCGTACACACAAACAGCACGATCAAAAGGCGGGTTTGTCGCGCATGCACCAGGGGCTGAGGACGACACACAAAGGACAAACAGACTCGGAATGAAGGTGTGTTGGCGAAGGCAAAGCCGACGTCTGGCAAATATATTACTCGACGACAACGTAGGAACCTACTACTTAGGAACAGGGGCCTCGGTCCCCTCGATCGCCGCCAATGCCTCCTTGTGTGCGGCCTCAATCTCTGCGCGTACTTGTTCGTCGGCCGCAGCAAGCAAAGCGGCTCGGTTCGCGTCGTCTTCCGCTCCAGTGAATGCGGGCCGTGGCAGAGTACGAGTGAGAACAGCCTTCTTGAACTGAGGTTCAGGCTCGCCCAGCAGTCGTGCTTTCCATCGTTGGGGCTGCGGGGAAGAAGATGAGGAGCAAGCTCAGCCGAAGTGAGCGGCGACGCACCTCAGAAAAGACGTGCTCCGTATCACCCCAGTTATAGAAGAACATACTGTAGAAGGCGATACCTGATAGAGGAAAGACAGTCAGAATAGTGTACATGGTCAGATCACTGCACACGCACCAGGTATAGCCGCGAACATCGACAGCCTCGTAAACCTGTAGAACCATGGCGGACGGAAGTCCCGCGTCTCCCCCTCCGTCTTCGCATTCGGTGATGAAAGGCCAGACTCTTCAAGCGATATCACGGGCTTGCCATCAGGGTGAGCGCTGCCTCCAGGTGTTGAAGGTGGTTTAGCGGATGCAGACGGGCAGGACGTCGAGAACGAGTGCCCTCGGATTTTCCTGGCTCTACTGGTTCCTGCACATGTTGCTGAGCGCGACGCTTCCCGAAGGCGTGCTTGTTGTTGATGGCGGCAGGTCGCAATGCCTCTGTACTGAGAGTGGGACGCCGATGCAACTCTGGCGCATAGCCGAGTGGACGCAGACATGGGGACGAGAGCGAATCCAAGAAAATGTGGCGTTGCATTTGCCATCAAATGACGAACCGTGACGCATGTGTGACACGACCACTCGGTTTGCAGCCGCACTATCGACCACATATACGGTATGTTCGAGGTATGGCCATGGCTCACTATGAATACAGTCGCGACACAAAGAATGCATCACATAGTCAATGTCAGGTCGCGTCGCCCACCCTCCGCGCGGAAGCGTGACTACAATTTGGTGTCATGTGATGTGACGTCTGCGCGCCTTGACGCGAACCATCACCTCGGGATTCTCGTGTTTTCAGCGCGACTGGACAGACCTCTGTAATAGCCTCTCTGTACATCCCGGTTCATGAACATTTTACGTTTCAAGACGACGAAAGGATCAGGCGCTCGTTCTCTCTTCAATTCATCAAGAATGTCGCTTCCTCGGGACATACAAGAGTTCCTGGACGAGTATCGCGGTCAAACCGATGACAAGTCCCGTAACGCAAATCTCGAATTCTACTCCAACACTCGAAGATGCAGACCGGACAACCTGCTCATCGATGAAATGCATGAAAAGTAGGCGAGCTCGGTGGCTGAACCCCTTTGTTTTTCGCTGACAACGTCGCAGGTGGTTCGGAGACTACGATAAACTGGAACACAAGCACGGATTTATTCAATGGCTGTAAGAGATTTGCTTTCGCTCCTTTTTCATCTGAGGGAGACGTTGCCAACAGTTTCCCGATCCGCGAGTACGGCGTCAACTACGAGGCGCAACCTCTGCAACCTCATGAAATTGAGGCTATGAAAGCGGACCCGGCCACAACGGCACGCCTCATCAAGTCATATAATATGATGCTAGACTTCTACGGCATGCGACTCATATCCGAAGAGACGGGGCTTTTGGATCGCGTGCCACCCCCGCGCAATTTTGAGGCGCGGTACCGAAACCTCGTCCGTGGGTGTCGTCCATTTTCCTACGACTGCGCCCAAACCTCACCTTTCGACTCAGGACATTCCCATAACAACCTGCGCATCTCCCGGATTCTGAAGTGTCTATCTGAGCTCGGGCTCGAGCGACTAAACGCGGGCTTTTTGCTCCACGTCCTCAGCGAGCAGAGCGAAGAGGACGAGCTCAACACGCCCATGCTTCAGAGTAGTATGGATAGATGGTGGGCGAATTGCATTCGGTGCGTCGTGATGATTAGACCAGCGGTATTGCAACCTAACCTCCGTTCTAGCAACTCCGCCGAGCGTCAATGGATAACAGAGCAGATTCGCAAAGTGAGGTCAGGAAAGGGCTCGTTCACGCGAGACATGTACAAGGAGGCTCTGGAAAGGAGAAAGGTGACAGGATCGTTAAGCTAGTTCCCTGCCCGCCTCCAGGGCTTCTTCAATTAACAATGGTCACTGGATTATTTCCTGGCTACGACGCTGTTCCCGAGTGTTACCAAGGCTGGCCAGATCATTTGTCGCGCTTTCAGCTGAGAACCTAATCTTTGAGGATTCGCATAATAGTCGAAGTCAGCGAACCTGTGGGTCCAGCGCACGTGGGCTGTGGCGAATGATCGGCCTGGGGTCGACACGAACTTGTCCTGGACCAACTCGCCAAGCGCGCGCAGCGCCGGTCGTCTTTTGCAGTGAAGAGTAGGACCTCGCAACCGAAGTCGACGTATGTAATCACCGTGGTCGCTTTGAACCATGACTAACCTTGTGAAAGCCATATCGTCTCATGGCTCAGGATGACGAGCTCGAAGCTGTTCTGCAATTAGCGGCAACGCGAGGCAACCTTGAGCTCATACGCTCCGGCCATATACCCGACGTTCATGGTCGAGCAGAGATAACCAACGACATACACGCTATCGACCGCGTCCGGGGGCGTATTGAGGCACAGATAACCGCCCTTCGCCTCCAGCTCTCTCGCCTCGAAAGCCAAAAGGCCGTGAGCAACGCGATGCTCTCGCCCATCCGCGTACTGCTGCCCGAGATACTGTCCCTCATCTTCGAATTCGCCCTCCCGGATGACTGGTGGACGTGCTCCGCTGGACGAAGGTCGCTGAACTTCGCAGAGGTCTGCACGACTTGGCGTGCTATCGCTCTCAACACACCACCGCTGTGGAATCATATCACCATCGACCACCAGTACCCGGTCTCGAGATGGCTCCCCGCGGTTCAGCGGCACTTGGCACGGTCTGGGCAGGCGCCCCTGCACCTAAAGCTATTATTCAATACCAGCTTACGGGCAGTCAAGTGGCTATCGCCCGTACAGGAGTACCTATATCCTCAGTCCCATCGCTGGAAGGCACTGACCATCGACGACCTACTGGAGAAGTTCGAAAATCTGGAGCCTTTCTGGCCCCGACATTTACCGCTGCTCACGCACCTTCACCTCATAAACAAGTCGCGCAGTCCGCCCCCCTTCGATCTCTTCGAAGATGCACCTATCACATTCCTCAAAATTACCCAGCTACATACGCCGGAGTGGATTCCTGCTCTTCCCGCGTTCTGGAGCATCACCGCGCTTGCCATCGATTGCCCGCTTCTTGAGGCCGAACCCGATTTTGAACGCTTCATGGGCTTGTTCGCCGAATGTAGCTCGACGGTGGAGCACCTCGATCTTGCCTGCACCTATATTTCGAGGACTCCCTTGTCATTCTCCGGCGGGCTTCCCTTCCCCGCACTAAAGACGTTGAAGATGACCTACCACGCATCTCGCCTCTGCGTCTACATCATCGCGCCCAAGCTCACCACGGTCACGCTCCGCGGCCGTGCAATCTCCGCCCAAGGGCGCGACGCGTTCGATATGAACGCCTTCTACAACATGCTGCTGCACCCACCATCGCGCGCCTCCCTCACCTCCGTCACTCTCTCCAACTTCGCGGGTGCGATGGACGCGCTGATCAACTGCCTGGACGTGATGCCGGTGGTGTCGTATCTGGAGATCAAGAATGCCGGGCGCGAAATCCCGCGGGGGAATATCCTCCTTCGACCGCTGCTGGGAGCCTTGATTCGCGGGAAGGGCGGGGACACTCAGTCCATGGAGCGCCTGCCAAGGCTAACGACCTTGGTCATGAAGTTCAACGGGCATGGGTGCGCAGGCGTGGACTTGTTGCGGATGATTGTGTCCTCGCGAGCGACGACCGATACTTACGAGGGGAAGGAGCTATTGGGGTTGGAGCGTTTTGAGACGGACCTTGTTCAGGATTGGGCTCGGCCCCTAGCACCCGACCTCAAGCAGATGATAGTATAGCACGGGAGTTACGGTATGATAGTACAAATCGAAATGTACAACGGTCGGTAAAGCGGCGATAGCTCAAGGATGTATATACCCCTGCGGGGTGCCAGAGGCAACCGTCAGACTGCGAGCCAACGCGGAGAGGATCCCACTTACGGAGAGACTGTCATACATCGAGCGTGTCGAACTGTTCGTCTGCGTCCTCCTCACTTTCAGCGGGGGCGAAAGGGTAGCCGAGCGCCTCGTCGAAGTTGGTGGTGACTTTTTTCAGAAGAGACCAGCGTGGGACTGCACCATCCATCCAAGTCTTCACGGTCATCCTCGAGCTCCACATGATCGAAATCATCGCCCAAAGATGATCGTCGTACTGCAGCTCGTCCGCGTCGACGAAATCGAGCTGAAGATCGGAGAGAATGGGGAGGAATTGCATGGACTCCGGATCCACGCGAGTGAGGACCGTCATGACTTCTACATTGATATCGCGGGGCGGCTCGAACTGGTCTTCGTTGTCAGGATAGGGGGCGTTCTCCAGGCGGAGTGACTCCAGGGATGGGAGGGCCCTGAAGACCTCCCTAAGTGCGAGAGGATTTGCGACCGCCATCTTGCACAGCTGCAAGGAGCGCATCGACTTGCAGCCGCCGGACTGTGCGACCATGCGTGCCAACGCGGTATGTTCATCGACGCCTGAGGCCCGGAGTCCTTCGTCGAACCTCGCATTGCCGACGAGCTTCACGTTCTGCAAATTGGGAGCCGAGATGAGTCGGCATAGATGAATAGCGGCGTTCTCGAGATGGAGGTCCTGGAGGAATGGGAACGCGACGTTGTCATCATCGGACAAGTACCACAGCCCCCATCCGGAGCCCGACAGGCGCAGAGAGCGCAGGGTCGGCGCACACCGAAGGACGGCTTGTACACACGTGTCAACGTTCAGGACAAATCCATGAACTGAGTCGAAGACGATGGAGAGCGTTTCGAGGGCCCAAGACGAGGGGAAAACCATCGTGCGATTCAAAGGCGAGTGAAGGTCAAGCTCGAAATTCTTGACGTTGGGAGCGTCCTGAAAGTATCCCATATGCGCCACGCATGGGTGCATACCATTGTCCAGACCGAGCGCTAGAGTGCGAAGACGCGGGAGTGGAAGTGGCGGCTTTAGTGGCGACGAGAGGACAGCGGCGGGGAGAAACTTCAGGGACGCTGTCTCCCAGCAACGTGACCGCGTACAAGCGGCGTCCCATACCGCAGCGTTCCAAGCTGCCGGTTGCTTCCTGGACCTGAGGCCGTTGTTGATGAGGAAAGCTCGTTGCACAGACGTATCCTCGAAGAGGTTTATGTCCAGATGCAGAGTCTCTCCTACTCTTTCTATCTCCGCCAGCGCCTCTGTCTCCCAGTCAACACTGCGACTCATGGTGTCTCGGGCATATAGGTGAATGGTTTTCCAGAGATCCGCCGTCCGATACGCGAGCGCGCGCCAGTAGCGGCAAACATCGACGATGTTGAGACGACGTATACCAAGCGGCATGTCGCTCCAGTCATTTGGGACTGCCGCAATGAAGATTTCGGAGAGTATCTCTGCTGGGATGCGGCGGATAGGGGCGAGCAGAGCCCGTTTCTGGAAGATCTCCTTCTGGATTAAGGCTTGCCCTTCCCGCAACATCGCTATCTCCTTTTCGTATTCGTTGTCCTTGTTGGCCAGGTGATGCAACCTCTCTTCAATGAACTTCGTGTCCTCGGCGTTGGGAGTGTACTTGTTGGACCACAGAATTTCGTTCAATCGATGTTTGTGAGCCATAAGCCGTTCGCGAGTTGATGGATCTGCTTCTTGGGTTGTGAGAGACATGGTGACTGTCTCTGGGGTAATCAGGACATGGAGCAGAGACTGGGCAGCGAGGCTCGTACCTCCCCACGCTCTGAATTTCTGGAAGTCCCTTCTGTTGTCCTGTTTTTGGCAGGTGAGGGTCTGAATCAAGGTGCAATGATCGCCGATCAACGGGGTCCAAGACGCCGAGCACAACGCCACAAAGTAACGCGTCCCTCTTCCGCTACCACCATCTTGTCTTCATCATGGGCTTCACCTTTCCCTCAAGCCAATCCGACAGAACTCGCGCCGTCAAGGAGCTCATGAGTCAGAAGGAGGCTACAGAGACTCTGATCGAAGAACAAGCGTCGATTCTGAAGTCCAATAACGCGACCATGCGTAGCCCTCTCGTCGATGCGGATGGTTTCCCGCGAGACGACATGGACATATATGCCGTCCGCGGCGCGCGCGTTCGCATAATCGAACTCCGCAATGACCTGGATGACCTGATGAACAAGATTGGCAAGGCGCTGGAGGGCGTATACGATCCTGCCCTCATCGCGCCGAAGCCGTCAGAAGATGATTTACGAACATTTGCGAAGGTCAACGCTGTCGCTCCAGGTAGTCCTGCAGCGGACGCAGTGAGTGTAGTACGATTGCCGTCTAGTGGCGATTGCTTACCGTCGTCAAAGGGTTTACAAAAGGATGACTTGATCGTCAAGTTCGGGCACCTTACGCACAAGTCCCTGACAGGGGGCTCACTGCAGCCAATTGCCGAGCTGGTTAACGCGAATGAGAATGTGCGTAACCTTGTCTCCCCCTCGATTCGGTGGCTGACCGTGATCACAGCGTCATGTGGTTATCAAGCTTCTGCGATCTGGCGAGACAATCTTCGCGAACCTATACCCTCGTCTGGGCTGGGGCGGGAGGGGCATGCTTGGGTGCGTGGAAATGCTTCATAGGCTCTGCGATCACTGCTCACGTATCTTACAGATGTCACATCGTGCCAGCATAGTCAAAGTCATGGAGAAGTACAAGACGCTGTACTATTAGTGTAACAACATGTCAATGGAATCTCGCTTTCGCATCCTTCCTTTCGCGAGAATTTCTCGTTCTGGAAGTCAGGCTATAGCTTCGGCGTTCCAGCAGCACCAAAGACCAACACTCGATCATATGTCGTTCTCCGCTGCGCGTCAACCCTGGCATTCTTGACTTCTCCAAGGTATGCGTTGAGGCCGCTCTCTCGCACCCAGCGAGAGATGATTTCCGTATCGAGATCAGCCTCGGGCTGGTTGGTGCTCACGGACCAGCAAGCGTGCTCAACCAGGAAGAGCGCCGACAGCGTACAACCCATGAGCATCAGTGCAGGTCGAGGTACGAGAGGCGTTGTTGTTTGGGCAGCGAAGCAATCGCTAAGCTCGTCGATGCAGACATTCAACACCCGGGTTTCGCTGGCAATCTTCACTTTCACCGACGGCGGCGCGGCTTGAAGCACTGAATGAGCCCACTGCACGTACATTAGTACGCAAGCAATGGACCACCTTGGGGTCACTTACGCTTTTGAACACCCCGATAGCATCTCCCTTCATCGCGCGCGCAAGGTCAAGCGACAAGACAGTAGTGGTGCCTTCCCAGATCCTGGTCAATGAGGTCAGTCCGCGCCGCCAACGTTGCCCGCCTTCACTCACCTCTCCACCATAGCATCCCTCAACAACCTCGGGATATCGTTCTCCTCCATATACCCATTCCCTCCCAGCGCCGACATCGCGTCCGCAATTGCCGGCACCGCCTTCTCCGTCGCGAACGCCTTCACCGTGGGCGTCATGATGCGCAGGAGGTGCCGCTCCTCCGCGCTCGCCGTCCCGCACTCGCTCTTCCCCAGCAGGTGCACAACGCCGAAAGAGAAGTGCGTCAGCGCACGGTAGGTGAGGTGCAGGCTGGCGAGCTGCGCGACGTGGAGGGGCGTGTCCTGCAGGAGCTGGGTGCCGCCGCGGATCTTGCGCACTTTGGCGTAGGAGGTGGCGATGGAGAGGCTTCGGCGGAGGGCGCTGACGGAGTGCACGGCCGACCAGACGCGGCTGGGGCTTCGTTTAGAGGGCGTGTGAAGGGTGTGAAGGAGAATAACCGTACGTGATGTTCAGCACCGGTGTGATGAGCTTGACGCCCTGGTTTTCAGGTCCTACGCGATAGCCCTCCGTTCCCTCGAGGGACAGTTCCGCGGTCGGTAGTGCCTTCGTCCCAAACTTATTCTTCAGGCGGTGGACGAAGATGTTGTTGCTGATGGGCGAGGCACCTGGGTCCCCGAGCAGAGGCTTACGAAGCGGGACCAGGAAGAGCGAGAGCCCGCGTGAGCCGCTGCTTGCAGGACCGCTTCGCCCGAGGGCGAGGGCGAGGTCGCTGTCGGTGGCACTTGAGAACCATTTGAAGCCGTCGAGGGTGTATGCTGGGCCATATTCGTGATCGCGGCCTGCAGAGGTTGCCACGGTCTCCGTTTGAGAGACGTCGGAGCCGCCGGGACGCTGGCTCAAGGGTGAGTGCTCGTATGCCAGATTGCGGGAAGCCGAGCTGACCTCTGTCATCCATTGACCTGCAGTAAACGCTTGCTCTGGATCGCGACTGCAACGAAATTAACAAACCGCTTCAAAGCATGGCAGGATTCCTACCTGATCAATCGAGGGAAAATATCCCTCTTCATCGCCGGAGTACCCATGAGCTCAATCACTCTTGCGCACCCATCCGTCATGCTGATGGGGCAGAAGATCTGCAAGCCATTTGTGAGTCTGTGTATCGCTCGCGGCTACGCATTGATGAGTGCTCACCGTGTGCATGTCGCCAGTCATCATGAGCACACGGGCAAAGCCGTCGACGCGACTAAACGCGCCATGTTTGCGCTCGTAGAAGAGAGCAGGCAAGCCCTCTTTTTGCGCGATGGCCTTCAGCTTGCGCCAGCCCTCGCTCGTTTGGAGGCGGTCGACCCGGCGTCCCCATTGGTCGTATTGGACGAGCGTGGGGTCGCTGACTTCTCCTCGGCGGTGGATGTCACGAATTACTGGAGGTTGGGTCAGTGATACGAAGACACGTAGCAGTTAAGTATATATACCTGTGTTGATGTCGTCGCCCAGGCGTACGAGGTCAGGTTCCAGCTCGCGGAATATTCTGTCATCCTTGAGATTCCTCGTACTCATCTGATGTCCCAAGGAAGGACTTACTCTTCTGGAAGTATCCGCTTCAGCAAAGATCGCAGTACTGGGTCAGTAGTGTACGAGTTCCCCTCCTCAAAAGGGGGAATCTGGAACCCTTGCTCGACGCGCATGGTGGGAGACAGGAACGTAGACGACTCTGCTCAACCCAGGTCTCCTGTGGCCGTATATATGCTGCAACATGCCAGCTTCTTGTTCCCATGACCAGGTCCGGTTTCTTGTGAGTCCGGCGCACCGACAGCTCGTGCTCGGGGGATGCCCGATTCTGTTTTCGGCATTTGCCGCACGTATAGGCACGTGCCGGATGCTTCCGTAGTTCGTCTCCTGCGCTCACGGCGACTTAGGGATCGCTGAACATGGCGGCTTGCTTACGCTTTACCCGCAGGGTAATGAGTCTCTGTTTGTCCTTCCATTCAACTCTTAACAACTACTCATAGGTCTGGAAGTCCTTCATAGACAACAAGGGTATGGAAACGCCCAAGCATTCGTGGGGCTGCGATAGCTGAATACGCCAGGTCATGACGCACAATGCTTTCCCAACGTAAGCTCAGTAAAACTTGACTGAAGATCTTCTGGTGAGCTCTTTGTAGCTCAGCATCGTGAGCGCGAAGCCGGGCGAGGTCGTAACCTCGCTCAAAATCGAGCAATACAATCGTGAGTGGTGTCCACAACATATTCTTTGAGTCGGTTGACTCCGTCCAAAAATCGCAGTCAACCGTGTCGGGGTAAGTGACCCTCTCCTCGAATATGTTGTCCTCCGAAATGACCACTAACCCTCCCTTAGACCGGTAAGCTTTTCCCCATCCATATTCGTGCATAAATTAATGTCTCGGGCTTTGTAGTCCATGGTGGCCTGATCATGTCGCTGACTGACACCCTTGGCTCCCTGGCTGTGGCGACGAAGGGCCATTGGATGACTGGCGTCTCGACCGACATCGGTACCTCGTTTGTGCGACCCGGCGGGAAAATCGGTGACCACCTACATGCGAGGGCCGTCTTGACAGGCCTGGGTAGGCTGTATCTTTGCTCAGATGAAAGCGTAGCTGCTGAATCATGGCTCGACGCTCAGGTAGATCTTTAGCCTACACGCGCGTCGACTTCACGAACGCCAAGGGCGAACTCGTTGCATATGGCCGTAAGTGATGACTTCCCGTGTGTTCACGCCTTACAGAGATAACTCCTGCCTTAGACCATACGAAGTACGTTGGGAAGTCTGGACATCACGATGTGAGCATCCCAACCCGCGCTCTCATCGCTCTGACGCAGGACTGATGATTTCACAGAAGAACGTTACGTTCACGGAGGACGGGGAAAGCGTCGTACACGGAGAAGACCTAGACGTCGACTAGTAGATGTACAATGGTATGGTCTGATTAGACACCTTTTGCTCTCTTCATATGCCCGAGGAAGGTGCATCCAATGCAATTGTAAGGCTCACAACCAGGCAGGCCGGACCACGCGCGAAAGCACGTGTGTCCCACGGGCTTCAGCAATCGTTCTAATCTTATCCCACCGATCCTGACTTCTACCACCACCAGCGAGTGCTTGTAGAATCCTCCCGTGCGAGCTAGTTTCAGAGTAAGCAAGCAGTGCTATCCCTCTCCGTAATGTTGACCGATTTTCATTGTCAGCTCTTCCCGGCCCTGTGATATATCATTTGGATAATCGCGGGAATCGTCACAGATCTGCACCCTCCCTATCTTGCGCTCGGTGTCACCTTGATCGTCGAAGCGTCAACACAATGGAGCATATCGCGATCATGGAGGAGGCCGCTAGACTCGCCAATATACAACTCAACCGCGAAGGCTACGTCCCCGATGCCCGTACTGCTAGTCTAATCGCCGCGCACACTTCTCGCCTGGAAGAGATCAAGGAGACCCTCTGCTCCCAGCTGTCGAAGTTGCAGGCACAGATTGACGCTGTCCACCTACAGGCAGCCGTCAATCGGTCTGTCCTCGCGCCCATCCGACGCCTCCCTCAAGAGCTACTGGCTGATATATTCCTGCGCGTTGCCGCTGATACGTGGACCCAGAGTCCGTCCGGACGTATGCGCCTGCAGGTATCCGAGGTCTGCCACACGTGGCGCTTGACCGCGCTCGCCACGCCTGCTCTATGGGCCAACATTCATTTTCAGCCTCAGAACGAGGCCGACCCGTCGCTTTGGGCTGAAGCAATCCAGCGCTGGTTCCAAAGGTCTCAGAATATGCCAATGCGGCTGTTCATGGACATCGACCGCTACTACACGTCTTTCACAGAAGCGCCGGAAGCTTGGGACATCTATGAGTCTATCGCGACTCGGTCATCCCAGATGCGCTCATTGAGCCTTTGCTACTTGCCCGTCCTATCGTATTGCGAGTTCGAAGACAAGCACTGGCCTATTCTCCGCGAGCTGCGTTTAGATCTCGGCGATGTTATTAATCGTGAGTTCCTGAATACATACACCATTCCCCTCCACGCGTTCGAGCGCGCGCCACAACTCCAAAAATTGCGCCTGCACTATTTGGACTCTCCCGAAACACTGGTCGTCCCACCCTCATGGAAGCTCACTCACCTCAACATCGCTTGTGGTGGTGGACGAGAAGATGATCTGACTGACCTCGCGCCCTGCTTGCAAGCAATTCTGTCCTGCGCACCTCACCTCGAGGACTGCCGGATCGCGACTGGCTATCTCGACAACTTCTCAATCCACGAAGATGAAACCTTGCAAAGGACAATTTTCCCCGTCCTCAGGCGGCTCAGCCTCTCTCAAGATGCGCTCGACTTCATGTTTTATATGACTACACCCGCGGTCGAGAGTGTCGTCCTGACGGCGTTCAATGCATCCTTTGACGACGAGAATATGCTTCGATTCATTGATCTACTGCAGCGCTCGAGCTTGTGCTCGCGCTTGCGATCTCTCAGCATGCGTTCGTTCTCTGATACGTCTGTCCATCTCATACGCTGCTTGGAACTGCTGCCAACTCTCACGACGCTCACCTTATGTAACAAGCCAGAGCCAGGCATGCGTCGGACCGGTCCGGTCATCTCTGGCGAGTCCCTCAAGGGCTTAACTCGCGACGAGACTCGACCGGAAACGCTGCGCCTCCTCCCGCGCCTATCCCATCTTACACTCGTCACTCGCAGATCAGAGCGACACCCCCGCGATGGAATCCTGGATCGCGAGATCTGGAAGCTCGCGCAGTCACGGCAGAAGCGAGGCATATTCATCGACGGCCAGGAATTGACAGTCGTGGAGCTCCACACAGACTACCCTGGCCGCTGGCCCCCAGACAGGTACACGCCAGGTGACGACGACGTTACGATCTACCAAGATGCATTACCACCCAGCTTGGACAATACCGACGTCGATTCCCTCTTCGACGAGGAGTCGGAGTAGAATTCGCCTTGTGGCAGAGTATGCAGGGATACACACACGCAGTGGTATCACTCGCCCTCATACATTCTCATTCTTGCGCCTGCATGCATAATTTATGGTATCTGAATCCTGTCCACACCCTCCTTCACCTTCCCGAACAAGCTCATGACGCCCTCCCGGATCCCCTCCGCCTGCACGCCCACATGCTCGCCGCTCGTGCGGTATACGCCCGTCCCAGCGGGGCCGCCCAGGCTCACGTTCACGCCGCCGAGGTTCAAGTTCAACACGGGCGCGTTCGACGCGGACTCGGGCGGAGGCTCGTAGACGGATGCCGGGAAGTTCTGCGCGGCGGCGCGTACCATCTCCAAGTAGCTCGACGAGTTGTGGACGCAGGAGCCGCCTAGGAGGAAGCGCGTTCCTGTTGCGGTGGTGACGTTCCCATCGGATGCGGAGACGGGGTCCTGGTTGAAGAGGGTCACGGTGCGGGCTTCTTCGTAGGTGGTGCCGCCGATCATGAAGATGATCACGTCTTGTGGTCTGCAGGGCAGGTGTAAGATGCTGGTAGGGACGGCTAGGAAGCGTACGAACCTTTGCAATCCCGCGTTTGGCCCCGGGCTTTCGATGAAAGGGTAACTGGTGTCTCGTAACCGTCCGCGAAGCAGGTTCTCCATCGTGGTGGATAGGTGTGGTCGATGTTGCGTGTAAACGTTCTCAACACCCTTGAAGTCACGTCAGTAGGCCCAGAAAACTTCGTCCAGGAGACTTTGCACCTTCAGGCCCTTCAGCGCAGAGCGACCCTTTGCCAGGAGCGACTCGGTGGAGAATAGGTCGTCTTGCCGCTGATCATGCCCGGCGATGTTGAGGAAGACGTACACCAGCTGCACGCCGTCAATATAGTAGAAGGGCTGCAGATCAAGCACGCACTCGTGCATCTTCTCTCGGTACACCGTTGGACAAGAGCAGGTTTATCAAGGTAGCGATGTTGGCCGTCTGTGTCTTCTGGTATCGCAGCGCGTAGAGGATTACGAGTCGCAGTTTATGCCAGGGTGATACCGTCGGGTCCGTTACTATCGCTTGCACTTCCTATGTGTTGTTAGTTTACATGTCTGCGGCTGAAGTTGCGCGCGCTCACCTTGATATCCGCGCCGGAACTTGTCGCCAACCCTTGCTCAACCTCGCCGATGACCAGCAACTTGTCCCGCTCAACGAGACGGCTGAGCTCGCCAACTAAGGCGACGTGCTTGCTGACGTTGCCGCCAAGTTTACGGAACTCTGGGTACTCCTCGACGAACCGCTTCATGTCGGATATCGAGTTGATGGCATTCGGCGCATGCGCGGCGGATCGCGCCTGGTACGACTGCACGTACTCCTTCAACGAGCCACCGAGATCACCGAAGGTAGAGAGGTGGTGCGCTTGGAAGAATGGGTCGGTGGAAGTGGTGAGGGTGATTTCCTGTGAATGGGTTAGCACCTGAGTGTTATCCTGAAGCGTTCGGCGGACATACGGATAGCTCTGGCCTGATGTCTGGCACAGTGCGCAGACTGACGCGACCGTTCTGTATGCCGAGCAACTCATGAACCATCGCCTGGTACGTCCATTGCGATAGAAGAGGCGTCACAGGATCGTTCCGCCGGTCGAGGATAAGGAGTAGCGGTGGTATTTGGGTAGGGCGGAAGTCGAACAGTTGTTCTTCCGCATGAATGCGGTGCTGGATCTCGCCTGCAAGCTTGTGGGCCATGCCGCTCATCTTCTCGTAGCGTATTGTCGGCTTCTTCTTGAGACTGAGCAGCACTGCGGTGATCCCCTGTACGGCGCGTTCCAGCGCTTGTGGGTTCCATGAGTTTGGATTGGATCCGTACAACGGTTTCTCGGCGGAGGGTGTTTGGTTGAGGGAGAACAGGGATGGGAGTAGAGGCGCATAATCCGCGAAGTACTCCTGAGCACAAGTTAGGGCCAATCTACGAGCGATAGCATCGTACGCACCTGCACCTCCCTCACTACCTCATACTCGTCCGCCTCCGCTAATCTCTCAATGGCCGACTTGGTGAGGATATTGCTGAAGTCTGCGCGTCATGTTAGCGAGCCGGCGAACGCTCAATGCACGGTGTATATGATTCACCACGACTGACACAGGTAATACTCTCCGTACTTTGGCTCCTTCAGCTCGAGCTGCATCGCCTCGAGGCTGTCTTCGTTGTTCTGCAGGAAGCAGACGCACTTCATGTGCGTCATACGCTCGCGCTTCTTATTGTCGATGCGGTCGGTCAGGTACACCTGGTGAGCCAGTAGTGTGGACTGTGTTGAGGCTAGAGAGACGATGGGGGTCTGCTATGATCAGATCTCTGCTGCTACGGGGGAAGGCACCGCGCACCGTATGTGAGTCCAGCAGGAGGACCTTCATCGCCGAGGGCTCTGAGACCATCCGCGTAACATAAGTCTCGACTGCCTTGACGGCGTCCATCGTAGCGACTGGGCAACGCCGCTGCCGATGTCTACGACTTTTGGATAATCCGATGTGAACGTGAAGGTCAAGGCGCGCTGCGGCACGGCATCATTCGCGAGTCGCGATGGACCACGCGTCTCGATCTCTTTCCTTCTACCACCATTACCGTTTCCCTTGCTCCATCTTCTCGCTTTATGGAGCCTCTGTGGTGCTACTCGGGCGGGTACCCATACGTCGTGCTGCATCCAATTCTTCATAACCAAATTGACCAATCAGCAGTAACATAGGCTGCGCGAAGGTAAGCCCTCTCTCGAGCATTGAATCCGCTATCGTTGTTCATGGAAGTCCAATGTACAGTGAACAAGGACACCAAAGCGGAAGACATCCTTCAGCAAACAGCGAATACCGCGTCATACCAACATCTGCGCGACGGATATCTTCCCTCGGAGCAAGCTACCTCAGTGCTCAGCGCTCAACTAGAACAACTGAAGGACCTATCTACGCGACTTGTGGAAGACGCAGCCCACTCTCTGGAACTTTAGACGAAGGCTACGGATCAGGCGAAGATCCACACCTGCCTGCTTGCGCCTGTACGCCCAGTCGAGACCTTGACGCAGATATCCGAACAAGCCCTCCCCGTGGACTGGCAACACCATAGCATCGGTACGAAGTCACTGAACTTCGCCCAAGTCTGCTATAGATGGCGGATGGTGGCTTTGGGATCCGCAAAGCTGTAGACTCATATCATATCAACGTTGACGCCAAATGCCCCACGCATGGGTGGAAGAACGCGGCGCTCGCATTCCTGCAACGGTCCTACCCTGCACCTCTCGCCATCAGCTTCAATCTCTTCACAAAGGTCGGCTGGTACAAAACGTTCGAGGATGTCTACCTTCACGACGAGTTATGGATCGATGAAGTTTGGCCATGTGTGCGCAGGCAGCGCGATGGAAATACGTCGCGTTCCAGCACATGCCTCCCCATGCTCTGCGACGACGACAGCCTCCTCTGGCGCTCTCCGCCCTTGAGCGACTGGCTATACCTCACGCGAGACAGACGGGATCACACTGGGCTTTTTCGAGGGTGCGCACAACGTACAGCGCCTGTCCATCGACTACCGCCACATGCGGTCGTCTGGTTGCCCTAACATGCATGTCCTCACCCTCACCAACGTTCAGCAATCGGTGCCTAACTTGATCCGTTGCCTCAGGCGTCTTCCGTCGCTCACCTCTCTCGCAATTACGGACAACGGGGGTCTCGAATACCCCGAGACACACGCGTTGGTGTAGGAGGAGCTGGTGCGGGCGTTGACGCGTACGAAGCGGTCGAAAGAGAGTCTCCTTCTGCTCCCAAAGCTCAAACCCTGTCGCTCTTCTACCATCGCTTGCGCTACGAGGAGAAGGACGAAGAGGAGCTCCAGTACTACGATCCGGACAAGTACATGCGGAGGGCCATGAACAGGAAGGAGGGTTCGCGTTCTCGGCGCATAGTCGGGAAGGGACTCGTGCTTGAAGCGCTGGAACATTTTGAGACGGACTGTCGGGACTTCTGGGACGGGGAACTGGAAAAACTCGAAGACTGAAATCGCGTTTCCAAGCTCATGTAGCTTTGACTCGAAATCAATAGCTGAATATTATCTTCCCTGTTCTGCATGTCTAACGCTCCCGAGTCGTAGAAATTGCTTGAGTATAGTAGCAAAGCTATGAACGCTGCCGGCGTCAAGTCACACGCGCGATGGGCGCCGTAAGCATGCCTTGCGCGGCGACCTCCGTGTGGCGCTTGTTCTCGCCAGACCGACTCTGAAAGCTCGAAGGTGGTCATATATCCAGGCGAATGAACAGTATTCCTCAGTACTTCTATACATTTGAGGCTACAACAAACAGACTTGGGGGAGTCGCCACCTACTCACTATCGAATTCTTCTGCTTCGCAGTCCATACCGCGCACTTCCTGATCAAGGCCCTCGTCATAGTGGATATTGTCCGACTGCACAAACTCCGCGGGTGGCAGATAGTACCGTGAGTTAACGTGCACCTGCAAAAGAGCGAGTTCACTGCCATCGAGAATGACCCCCCTCTCGCTGCGTGATCGCGCCATGAGCCACAGTGCAGTGTCCAATTCATCAGAGACAAGATGGACATGAGAGCTTGAGCCGAAGTGTAGGCGCAGGTGCGAAAGCTGAGGGAGCAGGCGCATGCTGTCCGCATCCGCTTCGTCTCGTGTAAGGAGCTGCATTATACCTTCCGATATAACCACACCATCCGTCCTCCGAACCGGGTTACGCAGGGAGAGCGTCGTGATGGAAGGAAGAAGCATGAGGCAATCAGCGATGCCGTCGTCGATGTTGGAAAACATGCGCAGGTCGAGCCTCTGCAAACGCGGACAGAACGAGGAGTGCTGCACCATTTGGGTGAACGCGGAAAACAGTACACCATCGTCGTCGTGATATTTTCCAGTGAGCACGACGCTCTCGATCTCGGGTGCACTGATGAAGTGACAAAAGTGGATAGCTTCCCGCGAGAGGTGAAGCCGTTTCAAAGCAGGAAAAGAAGTGCGCTGCTGCTGGCTGAGCATAGTAACTGCGACACCATCAAAGATGTCCGCCTCGAGAGTGCAGTGCTCCAGAGAGGATGCACAGGAAAGCACTGCTTGAACGCAGGGCGCGATGTCGGGCTGGAATGCCCCGATGGAATCACCGCAGACAATCTTGAGTCGAGTGATCCTCCACGAGGAAGGAAAAACCAGGTTCGAGGGCTCCGCACAATACCAGAGGTGAAGCGTCTGTACGTGAGGCGCATGCTTGAACGTATGAAAGGGAAGAGGACCCGCTAAGATAGACTCCCAGTTGTCTGCTCTGGGAGCTCTGAAGCTGAGCACGAGCTTGCGAAGAAGGGGGAAATGTTCGTCTTCAAAGACAGAGTACTGCCCGATAGGGACCCTGGACAGAGAAAGTGTGTGCAACCTGTGGGATTGACTCGCGATGTATGACCAAATGTTTGTATCCTCCGCCGCTTTGCCAATCTCGCGGTCAAAGTTGGACGCGTCGACGGATATGCGCAGGGAAACCTGCCTCGACCTGTGAATGTAGCGGTTCGCGACGTCCACCCACTGCAGGGCTTCTTGAGCACTGCTAGGCCGGATGTTGAGGTTCGACCAGAGCGTCGCAGTCCCCAACGCAGTTGCACGCCACGTATAGCACACCTCAGCGACGTTGAGCGGGCTGCGGCCAGCGGGGTGATTGCAATAGTCCGCAGGCAAAGCGAGCAGGAAGACGTCAGACAGGACTTCCTGAGGTAGGCGCCGGACGGGTGCCACCAAGCACTTCGTGATAGCGGACTGCCGGCGGATCGCGCTGAGACGCGCCTGCAGTCCTGCTATTTGAGCGTTGATCTTTGAGTCGAGATCGTCCAGACGCCAGGCGTGTGCGCGCAAAATTTCGGCAGTATGACTATCCGGAATGTAGCCTTCTCGACAGTGATCAATGGTAGCGAACCTAGCAGCCTCTGCGATTGTCGGACCCTCGTCGATGTCCATAATGAAGCGAGTGCCAGGTACGCTGAATTGGCGGGAAAGGAGATGATATAGCGATTGAGATGATCCTAGCTAAATCAAGAGATCAGCTAGTAACAACAATAGAATATAGAGTACTCACTCACGAAGGTCGCCGGAGTCTACTTGGACGGTGCGACAAAGATCTAGCCACCCGGACTAGCTTCGA
>JAMQCK010000584.1:0-19635 GCA_024196135.1 Pleurotus ostreatus/Saccharomyces cerevisiae fusant | reverse complement strand
TTGTGGAGGCTCGTTAGCTCCACGGGGGTTGCTCACCAGTCGAGCGGGAGCCGACACAGAGTGGTCGCCTACTGGCGACGGAGCGGCCTCGTAGAGGCGCGGGAAGGTTGAAACACGCGTCGAACACGTGCTCGCGGCACGTTCCGTAGGCGACGGCGAGTCCGGTCGCTCTAGGACGAGCGGGAGCGCGCGTAGCGCGCGACGCGGGAAGACTCCGCGGCCCGAGGCTTGAGAGCCTGCAAGGGACTTGAGACCGAGCCGTAGGCTGGCAAAAAGAAGATGAAAGTAGGAAAGGTGATATTATTCGTATGTAATGGGCCTTTTCAGACCACTATCGTATCTAATCTTATCAGCTATGCGTGAGGTAATTACAAAGCAGAGTCCCCGCGCGAGGTGGCTCGAGAGTAGCCCTGACCCGTGAGGTCCAGGTTTCCACATGCGTTGGTGAGTGCGGTATATTCTATACGCCCTCGCATCTGACGCGAACGAGGCAGAAATCGCAAAGCGCCGAGCCATCATTTGTGGCAAAGGCGCTGTCCGCGGCGACGTCGAAGGAACAGGAAGAAATCATCAAGCATGCGGCTGGATCTATGTTCGTAGGTGCGTAACGACTTCTTCTCTCAAGCGACCATAGTTGACAGTACGCTTCAGCCGGCAGCGAGACGACGGCCCTCGTAATCCATGCATTCTTTTTCTTCATGACATTGCATCCCGAAGTCCAAGAGCGAGCTCAAGCCGAAATCGACACGGTCATCGGCCGCGGTGCAAAGTTGCCCGAAATTCGGGATCGAGACAGGCTCCCGTACGTCGAGGCGCTGTGCAAAGAGGTGCTGCGTTATCACCCACCGGGTCCGTGTGGTGAGTCGGGCGTGAAACTACTCTCGAAGTCCATCGCTGACGAATCCAGGCCTGCCTCATGCAAGTAAGCAAGACGATGTCCAGGACGGGTATCTCATACCGAAAGAAAGCACGATAATTCCGAATATCTGGTTAGAGTCGTGACTTGTCGCCGTCTCTCTTCAGCGGCTGATAATTTCCGGAAGGAAAATGAGCCGCGACGCGGCAGTCTACACAGATGCACATAAATTTGACATTGAACGCTTCTTGGGACCCACGCCGGAGCAGGATCCTAGGGAATATGTATATGGGTACGCCTTCTCTCGTTCACAGGTTGGCTTATCGTGAATTCACCATCGAAATCGCCAGTTTCGGTCGCCGCATCTGCCCGGGAAGATTACTGGCAGATGCATCCATCTTCGTCACTGTCGCCGTGTGTTTAGCGCTCTTTGATATAAGAGCGGAAGGAGCGCTTCCTGAGTATACGACGACTGGTGGGCCGATAAAGTGAGTCGTGTTCGCGTTCTCTGCTCACGAGTTATGGCTGACTCTTGTTCAGTCATATATGTCCCTTCAAGTGTGCCATATTTCCCAGACACGATGCTGCTGTGATGATCAGGCTGCTCGAGGATCGTATTCCTTCAAGGCTTACATAGAAACAACTCCAAGTGACGCGTACGAGATCAATTTCTGGACGCCCAAAGGTGGATAGTTCGATATCAAAGTACAAAGCAGACGATCGAATTCGCGATCGAAGGAGGAAGTGATTGCGTAGTAGCGAGCATGGAGGACAAGACCATCGCCAATAGTAATTCATGATATGCTTTCGATGAGCTGGCCGATACGGTTCACTAAACTTGCGGTCAGAAAAGTAGTCGAACGACAAAGAAGGCCACGCACAACAATTTGTGACCCACTAGTCGTCCCAGTGCTTGTACGCCATTCCGGGCGCAGTGCAACCGAACCCCGACCCTATCTCGTCCACTAGACCACGGAGATCGTCGTATGAGTAGTCTCCTCCCCAATACGGGCCATCAGGTCCATAGTTCGAGTTCCAGTGGTCCGGGTCATCCGAGTCGTCAGAGGAATCTGAGGGATCCGGCTCTGAGGGGTCTGCAAGAGCTGCGGGCTTCGAAGGGCCAGCTACAGCTTCGCTCTTCCGGAGCTCGTCAAGTTGCAGGCGTTTGGCCGCGTTCAGCTGTCCCGGGGTGATGAGGGTGATAGGACTCGCGTCCTTCAGACCGATCCGTTGGAAGCTGGGTATGGTAGGGATGTCGACTGAAGTCCTGTGTACACGGGCGATGTCCGTGATCTTGATACGACTCTGGCCATTGGGATGGTTCCTCTTGCCAAAATTTCCCCCACCCCTGTTGGCGCCGCCTCTGCCGCTACCGCGCCCGCCGCCGAAGCCTCCTCCTCTGACGCCCCCTCCACGGGCCCCTCCGGAGGCAGATCCGCCTTGGGAAGCCTGCGCCTGTGCCTTCTTTACGGCCTTCTCCTTTTCCCGCTCACGCTGTGCGTACGCTCTCTGGACTTGCGCGACCGTGACCTTGGTGTTGAGCGACGCGCCTCGGATGCCGATATGCTGAAAGCATTCTGGAGGGATGCAACTGATGCCGTATACGTGAGGGATTTCCGCAACTGTGAGGGTGGTCTGGCCATCTGGATGGTATGGCCCGTGTTTCACCTTGGGGCCATTATTCTTTCTGGCCATCTCAGTCAGCGATTCCGACTAAGATCAAGGAGGGCGAACATACTTCTTAGCCATGGCGAAATCGGCAAACGACGTTATGAGAAGGACAGGGCGGTGAGCAACTCTTCGCGCTACAACCAGATGAGGGCTGGAGAAAAGAGGAGGATACGCTGAGGGCATGCGCTTCATGCGTGGGTTGAAGAAGCAGAGGTCATGAGATGATCCTCGTAATAGATCGCGACGTTACTAGGATATAGAACCCAGCGAGTATATGCATGTTGGGAAGTCGGTCTAATTTGTGAAGGTTCAAAACAAGCGTAGGAGCGATTACATCCTTGGTTGGGCAGCGAATGTAGGAAAGCGGAGGTTTGAGCCTCGAACGATGGTAGCAGCCAAGCGTTCAATCTCACACGTGGCGAAGAGTAATGGTTTTGTCGTGACGGTCACGGCTGAAGTGTTGGGGATCTTCGGGCCGTAGTATACGCAGTAGGGTCCTGTGTTCAGATGCAGCCACACATAGCATCATGTTCCTTCTTTCTTGTACTCGCTCGAGTAACCCAAACCCCTGGTTAGGTCGCGCTCTTGCTCATCATGTCTGCTCGCCGATGCTGGATTGTCCAGGGCAGAAATCCCCGAGACTCGCCTTGATAATCATGAAAGCACGACTTGAAAGGAACGAAAGTCAGAAAATCCCGTCAGATTATTCTCTCAAGCCCAACTATTCGAGATAGGTGCGTCGCCTTGTTTGATTTTCAAGGAATGCATTTTGAGAGCGTCGAGAATTGTGTCTTGAGAGCATCGAACCTTCCGTCTTGCAAGCGGCGACGTCTTGTTTGCCGCGATGTTCGAGTCTTTCGCACCGTTGATCCAAGTTTCGCATCTTGCGCCTTGCTCTCATTGCGGTCGGCGGACGATTTCTTCGTCCGCATCGCCCAGCCGCGCGTCCTGTCCTTGCCTTTTCCGGATGCTCGTCTTGGCCAAGTCGGTCGATCCGGTCTTGTCACCGTTGAAATATGAGGTCGTCCCGGTCTCGAAGAGAAGTAAAAGCCAAAAAGCCACGCACGCTAGCCCCCCCAAACTCGGGAGGTTCAACCTTGAATAGCGATGAGGTCTGGCGCCGGGTACAAAGTACGCCTATCCCGAGGGAATATTGGAGGACGCAGCTTGAAGCACGCGCGTTGAGGCCTTGCGTCAACTTGAAGCCCGCGCGTTGAGGTCTTCCGCCTTGGTCTTATTCCGGTCTTGAGGAGGTCTTTCTCCTTGCTGTTCGCCCGACGAAGTCTTCCTACGCCTCGCCGGGTACGCCAGTTGGCCCTCACCCGCAAAGCAAATGAGGTTCACCCTTGGGCCGCGTTGAGGCCTGGCGCCGACCGCGCTTTTGAGCGCGGCCTATTCCAAGGGAAGGCCCTTGAGGCCCGGTCTCCCCGTGAGGGAGACCCGATGAAGGAGAAAGGCGGAAATGATGGTGTGAGACGCCGAGAATCGAAAGAGACGACGAGACCCAGAGGCAATGAAGGCAGGGGGGCGACGAAATGGAAAGCGAGAGCGGAGCGATGAGAAAGCGATTTTAGCGGACGACGAGCTTGCAGCGGCGACGACTCAAGAAATTCATCGCGGCTGCGAGCCGCGAGAGTACGTTGAGTTCGGCGGAAGTATGACACTATAATTGATGAGCATGGGTCCGGAAGGCAAATGGCAATGGCACGCACGTTTGGCTTAGGCGATGGAGACGTCGAACAGGATGGCGCGAGAAAATTTAGGCTCTTACAGCGGCGAGCGCCGCGTTCTCAAGCTCAGCGTCAGATGTTTCACGAAGGGACCGAAAAAAACGCGGCACGCGTCCGCCATGCCGAACCGATCGTTGAGGTCGGCCACCCTCAGCTCACTCAATCACGCATCACTCTGCAGAAGACGATTAGCGACGATGAAGTACGAACAAGGTAATAAACATACCTCACGCTCACTCCCGCTCTCGAGCGCCAGTTGGCCCCCACCCGCAAAGTAGGTGAGGTTCACCCTTGGACCACGATGAGGTCTGGCGCCGGCGCGCTGCTCGCCAGCAGCGCACCTATCCCAAGGGATCTTGAGGCACACAAGTCGCTTGAGGCACGCACAATGAGTCTTGCACTTGCTCTTGCTCTTGGAGGTCGATGGTCCGAGAGAAGCAGTCTGAGAGCGAGTCACGTAGGAATCGAAGCCACATCGTGCGGTGGCGAAGCGAAGCAGAATCAAAGGAGCGTCCGCAGTTCGTCTCGATGTTGAAGGTAGATCGCGCAGTCGAAAGCGTGTCTTGATGTCGAGAGCGCGTCTTAATAATCGAAAAGCCGGAAGACGGCAAGCGGACAGACCTTTCCCACAAGGTGGGAAAGGGGAATTCGTTGTACTGTTGTCGACGACTTGAGAGCGGAGAAAGCCAAAGGAGGGTACAGCGCCAGAGACGCTTGATAATCTTGAAGTAGAAGAGCGAATCATTGAGAATACTGTGCGATCGGTCTTGACGCGCTTGAGGTCGGGAGGCGAATCGACGATGGCGGGCGCAAGTGAGCGGCGTCCATGACAGAGAAGCGTAGCCATCAGAGCCCAGCCGTAGAGCGAGATAAAGATCCTGAATGGCTCTCAGTGCGAGGACTGATGGGGAAGGGAGTGGCTACGCACCCAGTGACAAAGCGGGCATCGAAGGTCGAGTGGCGTCGACGAACTACAGAAGCAATGAGCCAAGGCATGATCGCGCGGACGTTGCCACGCACCTTGAGCGCCACTTTTCGTCACAATTACCCGTCGACGAAGGCCTTGAGGGTCCGGGAGAGCGCGGCGCCTATTCGCCACAAAGTGGCGATCGTGAAAGAGAACGCGTCGAGGAGGGGTCTTGAGGCGAGCTTGAGGATCGGAAGTAGGTGGCATGTAGGTAGAGTATAGTAAGAGACAAGATGGTGGATGAAATGAGGAGGAGCGGGAACGGTATTGAGCAAACGATGCGGGGAACGATGCCAGGCGCAGTGGCCACCGCGACGACTCGTGTACAGTAGAGCGCAAAAGAGGAGGAGAGAAGAAGAGAAGCAAGGGAGAGTCGCGTCCTACGACGCGCTCACCACTCGGGGGAGGTGATGGGGGCAGAAGGGAAGAAGGGAGATAAGGGAAGAAGGGAGACGGGGGATCAAGCGAGGACCCTGGCCTTTTGTACCCCGCCGGTCCGATCAATAAACGACACGAGCTAGTCACGGGACCCCGTCTTTGACCAAAACACGAGGCGACACAAGCGCTGGCCCAGATTGCGTATCAATGTAAGAACATGGAAGAAGGTGTTAAGGCCTGCTGCGGGCAGTGCTGCAGTGGCATGGTGGCCAGGACCAACCCTCGACGTCGTCCAGCGGAACCAAATGCGGCAGGCCCCGCGTAATTTGGTTCCGCGGCGGAGTTATTCAAATCACATGTGCTCCGGCAGCCCATTGTTCAAACGCACGCGAGCCGACGATGGGGAGCGATAAACTGTGGTTTGCATTGCAAGCCGGACAGGGTCACAGTTGAGATCTTCCGCGCGATCATACTAAGGATATTATACAATCTTGTCCCTACCCGACGTGACATGAGGCGCAACGTCAGGACTATTGAACGTTCGGTCAACTACGATACACGGCAATCCGTAGGCGCAACATTTCTCTAAAGAGCAGTGAGCCTCCGAGTACTGATCATGAGGGCCTACTTACTGCGCTAGTCGTCCCAGTGCTTGTACGCCATCCCTGGCGCAGTGCATCCAAATCCCGAACTTATCTCATCCAGCAGGTTCCGCATGGGTTCGTCGATGTCGTACGAGCGCGAGCCTCCCCAAGACGCGTTGGAGCGTCTCGAAGATCCCCCGCGAGGCTTCGTCGACTTGGCCTTCCTCAACCTGGCTTTGTTCTCTGACGATGCGACTCAGCCTTCCTGCCCAGGTGCCGAGTCCGCACTAAGTGCGTACCATTCGCCACCTTCACTTGCCCAGGTGTGACGAGGTTGGTGAGGGTGATGCTGTTTGCTGGGACAGGGGTTCCCAATGAGATGTCGAGAATCCCAACAGTCCGATAGCAGGATAGTGGGATGTCGAGCCCAGGATAGAGGCTGGGAACCTCCGATATGGGTACGCGACGTTGACCGTTGGGGTGCTTTTTGCCGAAGCTCCTAGGGCTAGCGAGGCATAAGCATTGAAGGTGCTCAGAGCAGTTATCAGCTTACCTTTGTCGTCGACATAGGGGCCTGGAAGATTGTTGACGAGCGAAGTAATAGCAGCCGCAGTCGACGTAGGAAGCAAGAAATGTCTCACGACATTTTGTACGTTTTTGAGGAAGCTCAGGCCACGGGATCCGTCTCGTCATCGGGAGGCTGCACTGTATACCAACATCTGCACGAGCTGATGGAGGGTGGCGATTGAGGGGAAGGGCGCGTCGGAAGCAAAGAGGTCGGCCGTTTAAAGAGAAGTGCCTGTAGCATGATCGCGAGCGACAGAGACAGACCGCAAGTCGACGTTCTCCATGGTCGGAGTCAAGATAATATTCTCACGTGGTAAGCTGTGACCGGCGAAGCAAGCGTGACTGTCACGGTTGAAGTCCTGCTTGAACGATGTGACTCAGGAAGGAAGGAACCCGTGAGTGTAGCCATAATATTCTGACAACTGAGCGATATAGTTTACAGTATATATGGACCTGTAGACTATCTGCGAATCGCGAATACACCCGCTATATACCCACCAGAAATACGATAGTCCACGAAAGTCCTTGAAAGAGAGGTAAGGTCACACCACGGTCCCTAGGGTGCGACGCCGCGACTAGATTGCGACGCTGCGGCTCCTTTAGCTGATTGACTCCTCTACGAGTAGTGGAGGAAGTCGTTGAAGTTGCCGTAGGGCAGGCTGTCGCCGGAGTTGGCCCACTTGAGGATGGGCTGCCAGCCATTGGAGAGGAGGGTGTCGACGCTGCTGTAGGGTCGTCAGATTCGAAACGAAGGGGAGACGTGGAGCAGCCGAAGCTTACCTGGGGAAGTCACCCGAGCCAATCTCGCTGAGGGTACTGTAGATGAAGTCGATGAAGTTCTGCTGCGTGACGGGGCAGCCGCCCTCCGCCCAGGCGCAGTCGCCGACAATGCTGGCGTAGATCTGTGCGTGTGTTAGCAAAGCGTGTTTGGTTACACTCGCAAGAATCAACGTACGTTGTAGTCGAGGCTGGGCTGCTGGTCGAGCGCAATCTCGTCCGTGTTCTTGCAGGCCGCGAGGCCGCGGACGGTCTCAGGCTACGATCAGAGTTAACTTCCCAGTTCTCGCAAGCATCGAGCACGAGAGAAACTCACCCAAATGTTCTTGAAGCTCACGGCAGCCGCGACGCAGGCCTTGTTGCCCCAGAGGTTGCTGCCGGTGACCGCGGCGTCGTCCGCCAGGCAGGCGTCCATGAGGTTGCGCTGGTACTGCTCCTTGTCCGGGTACGAGAACCCGTGAGTGGCAACGTAGCAGTCGTCGTCGTTGTCGCGCGCCTGGAGGGCGGACGGCGCAGCGAGCGCGGCCGCGGCAGTGAGAGCAGGGACGAAGAGGGAGAGCTTCATGATTAGATGAGGTGAGGGTAGTGGTAAGAGAGGGAAGTGAGAGTGCGTATGTGTTGGAAGGATACGAAGCTCGGAGAGGGTATGAGTTTTGGATGGAGATGAGTCTTGACTAAAGTCCCCCTTTATACTGATCTCGAGGACAGTGGTACCCACTTTCGACCCGGTCGTGTTGATTGCTGGAGACAGACGGTCTGAAGAATGGCGGCACCGTGTGGCCTTCACGGCGGACAATGGCCGTGCTAGGCGTCGGGAGATTGACCGCGTCGTTCGGGAATGGTCTGTAAGCATACCGCGGGTTGGATTTGCTGGCCTCGGTTCCATATCCCTCAAGGAAGGCGATCTTTGATACCTCGACCCATCTCTGTGAATCCTCAGACCGTATTTCGCGTGAGCCTGCGTATGAAAGCCCAATCGTTGTTTGTAGAAGCCCACAACCCATGCACCGACAGGAAGTCAAGCTCGTCTCCCGAAGAACGAAGTACGCACCTAATACGATTCGAGGTCCAGCTCTCGGAGACACAGGATGCCTACATGAAGCAGTACCTGGCGTCGCGAGGCACATGCTCAGCAGCGCACTCACTCAATTGTCTCCAAGCCTGGTCAATCGTCGAGGAAGCGGTTCTGCGGCTGGCAGATCGTCGGGATCGGCAGATTAGAGTGGAATTGATGCGGACGCGCCTGCCAGTGACTCCTGTGCCGCGCGCCGCGTATGCATACCGCCGCCGCGCCTTCGGGGATGCTGTGTGTGGCCGAAACCATAACGGGAAGGATCAACAACCATTGGTCTTGCGCACGTCGGTCTGCGTCGGTTCATCGCGATGGCTGCACAGCCCGAGTTGGAAGAGCTGCGTCCGGTCGGAGATGCGTGGCTCGTCCCGCCCTGGAGGAGGCCTGAGGTAGACTTATCCGAGATGCCACTGGTTGGTGAGTTAGTATCGTATGGTCTGTTGTTCTGAAGCGGCACGTATGCCTCATGGCTGTAGCTTTTCTCTTTTGTCCGAGCCACACAAATGCATTGAGAGGGGTCAGCATTGCTTTCGATTATGGCTCCTACACACCGTGCTACTATAACTTGAACATTGATCTGGCTACTCGTCGTTCCCTCGACTTCGCCGCTATAGACTAGACTGAGCAGCATCGCCAAACAGCTCCTTCAAGAAGGCGTCGCTGTTGGGTGGGCGGCCCAGGAATTCCTGCGTTGTAAATTAGCATCGCACTACCTGATTTTGTGACAGCCAACATACCTTCAACGAATCCATCTCTTCCCTGCTCCCACCGGGCCTGAGGATGCAGTCGCGGTACTTCTTCCCGCGCGCCGGGTCCAGAGGGTCTGCTTTGAAGACCGTCGCTGAAGAAGAGCAAGCATATTAGCCTCCCCTGAGCGACGACCACCCGCGTCCGCCACTCACCATACATGTCTGCCGCATACACCAGCGAGTACATGTAGCCGTAGTAGCCAGCGTCGTAGCCGCCCGTGATGTGACCGAAGGTACCCTGGCCAGGACATGGCTTGCCAGACTTGACGAGCGAAATCTGCTCGCGGAGGTTGTTCCAGAGGGCGGTGTGGTCTTGCGACTCTGATCGCACGCGAAGAAAGTCAGAGAAGAGTATATGGAGGTTGAAGAACAATAAGCACGCACCCTTAGCCATGTGCACTTTGATGTCGAAATTGGCGAAGAAGAGCTGGCGGAGGTCAAAGAGGCCGATGTTGACGTAGCGGCTGAAGGCAGCACCGTCAGCGCGCTAAAGTGGATAGCGCAAGCAAGCTACTGACCTCTTGATAATCTTCTCAATGAGCTCTGCCGACAACGGCTTCTTGGTCTCGTAGTGGCTCGACATCTTTTCCAGAACACGCGGCTCCCAGCACCAATTCTCCAACATCTGCGACGGCGCCTCGACAAAGTCGCGCGCGACGCTGGTCCCGTGGAATCGGGCGTACTTCGTGCGCGACAACAGCCCGTGGAAGACGTGGCCCATCTCGTGGAAGAAGGTGACGACGTCTATGAAGCCATCGTCGTCAGCATCCATAAGTCCCCTACCGCCGACTCCGACACAATCGACTGCCATGAAGTTCAGCACAAGCAAGAGCACTCACCATCATGACGCATCAGCGCAGGCTTATCCGGGGTCGGCTTCGCCAAGTTCGCCACCATCGCCGCAAGCGGGTAGCTCCTTGAGCCGTCCGCCCTCTCGTAGCCGCTGAGCAGAGGCCATACAGCCGCGTGCGAATACTTCGACTCGCGCGGGAAGAGGTCGAGGTAGCAGTAGCCGACGAAGCCAGACTCGTCCTTGGAGTCCTTTTCCCAGACAGAGAATTGTTGGACGTCTGACGCGTGGGTGTTAGCAGTGTACTTGCGACTGACGAGAATAAGGAGGAGGAAAGAAGAACAGGAGGAACCTACCAGGATGCCACGTGTTGTCGTTCTTGATTTCCACAAATTGGACGTTGAGGAGGTTCTGGTAGATCTCGAGGATAGTGGGCACGACGACGGAGACGGGGAAGTACTCCTTGACGAGCATGTCGTCGAGGTCGAGGGTCTCCTCGATGTACTTGCGGTCGTAGTACCTAGGTGCCTGTCAGCAAAACAGTCAAGGGAAGGTGGAGATGAAATACCGACCGGTAGTCCCAAATGTAGAACTCGCCATCGAATGGCAGACCCTTCTCCTTGTGCTCCTTTTGCTTCATGGCCAGCAGCGTCTCGCGGTCCTTCAGACCGACTGGACGCAGCTTCTGCTCGAGGTCACCTAGGAACTGAGAATGTCGATCAGACAAGTAAGAGTAGACGAGATTCTGGAGGCGTACGTCGACAACACCGCGAGCGTTCTTGATCATCTTCTCCTCAGTAATGTAGTCCGCCCAAGTAGGGTACCCAAGGATATCAGCGATCTTCCGACGCAGCTCGAGCGCCTTGTCGAGCAGCGGGACATTAACAGCCAGACGTGATTCATGACCTTCCTGCGCGCGTTGCCGCGTCGTCGGGTTCTCCGCGAACTTGAACACAGGGAAGATGTCCGGGGTCTTGTATGTCACGTCGTAGACCGTCTTGTCGCCCTCGGTGCGCTTCTTATACCCAGAGATGACATCCTTCGGCACGCCCTTGAGCTCCTCTTCGGTGAACGAGATGACCTCGTTCTCCTCGTTGAAGTTTTTCTGCGGGGGATGTCAGATGCAGTGAATAGGCGCCCAGAGTGATGATGACGCACGCTGAACTGCAGGCAGGTCTGCGATAGCTCCTTCTTGAGGCTCATGAGGGCATCGCGCTTGTCTTCGGGTAATGCCAGGCCAGCGCGCTTGCCATCGAGGACCATCTTGTCAACGAGGCGCTTGTCTTCCGGGGAGAGCTTGTCGTATTCGCCGGACGATTTCAGGTTCTTCTCCGCGGCCGCTTTCGCCTGGAAGACATCCAGGCGCATAGACGAGGTGACACCAAATTCGCGGCAGAGCCCTTCAGCGTCGTTGGAAGCATCGCGGAGTTCCTTAGACGGGGAGACATTCTGGTAGAAGCAGAGGGGTTCCGTGGTCGCGTCGAACTTGGTCTCCGCATCCGCCAGAGCGCGGAAGACCTGGTGAAGAGCATCACTGTCAGTAAATGGCACTCCCCTTTGTCCCTGCACAACGCACCGAGTCGAAATTACAGTCCGCCTCCTTCAGCGCCGCGACCTTGTCCTGTCCCGCGCGATTGACCTCGATGGCCTCCTTCGTCAAGCGCAGGATGTCCTCCGCGCTGTGCGTCCACTGCGGGGGCGGTTGCGGCGGTGTGAGGTTTGCCATAGCTGGGTTCAGTGAAGCAGAGAAGATGGTCGATAGTGGGGAAGCCCTAAACTGACGGAAGGGCGTGACCTTCACGCCTGCTGACCGCCATGCTGCCGCCGTCAGCCCGGCGGCGACGGCGCCTCCGAAGAGCCAGCCCTTCGGCTGCAGCAGCGTCCGCTTCACCGATGCCGCTACCAGCATACGGCTTTGCGACCCTCAAGGTAGGAAGTAAGGAGTGAATAAGGCGCGTCGCGTCTACCGCGTTGATGCGAGGCGAGCGCGTCCCGGACTAGCCGGACCCTCCCCGAATTTCACGTAAAATGTTCCCAGCGTTCATCCGCGAGAGAGGACCTTGCAGACGGCTACATAGGCTAGAGAGGGTATCGCATCTAAAAGGGTATCAATCGGACAAAGTCCTAGGCTTCTCCTCCATCCTCCTCATCCTCGTCGAACATCGACACAAACTCCTCGAACGCCTTCATTCTCCCTCCCAGCTTCCGTCTGGCGCGCGGGTCGCGCATGCCCACCCTGCATGATAACAGGTCAACTCAAGCCTGCTCACACTCCCTTGCTGGCGAGAAATTTGGCGCACTCACCTAACCACATCCCCCTCCTGCTGCAACTCCACCCACTCTTCATCTACGTCGATATCCATCGTCGCCCCATCCAAATACATGATTCTGAACCTCCCTCCCTGCGAGACCCGCGATCCGTACCGAATGCACCAGCCGACGTTCGGTAGGAAGCGTGTGGCGATACCCGGCACGGCGAGCGCTGTCCAGTCAAGGCTTTTGAAGAAGCTGGCACCGATGTGGATACGAGAGTCGTCTTCATTCGGTTCATCGTCGTCGTCATGGTAGATGTGCTCGATGTCTTGCCGCATGCCATTGTCGCCTGGTTCATCCGCCTTGCCGTCTGGTCTCAGAGCTTGTCGTACACCGACAGAGTAGAAGTCCCGCCGAAAAGTTGAATCTTGTTCAGCCGCGTTCGAGTCGTCAGCGTCAGCAGCTAGCTCTTGTGCGTCGGAGAGCTGTCCGTAAGCCCGCGTAGCAGGCGCTGGCGTCACGGCAGAGTACGACGCGCTCCACAACTTGCTAGGTCGTCGATTGACATTGAGGCCAAGGAATCGGTCACTGCGGGTACTGGGCAGATTCGGCGCGTCGTTCCCGAGGAAAGGCTTGTCTTTGGGTAGCGCCACGTCCGGCGAGGGTAGCCGGTTATCCAGCGAAGGTAGAAGATCCTGTTCTGATGAGCGCGCAGCAATATCCGGGACGCAGTGCGCAGTGGCCTCTGAAAGACACCGAACAGTCGCCGTCGGAGACCCAGCCCCATCCGCCGCCTCCACCCGCTCGCAGACTTCCACGAATCGCGCCAGTGCAGCCATTCCATGACTTCCCACGTCTCGCAGAGCCTCAGCGTCGTCGTAGCCGTCGCCAGAGTATACGTAGGTCTTCCGAGTCCACTCAGAGGCAGAGGCAGGTCGAGTGCCGTTGTCATGCGCAGCACCAGAGATAGCGCTGGAGCAAGCGACGTCACGTATGAGCTCCAGCGAGCGCGTCTTCCTCGAAAGTCGGATTCGCATAGTCGTCGAAGGCTTCCCGGCCGGGTCGGCTGAGTCCAGAGAGAAAAAGTCCAGTTCGATGTCGGCTGGAGCGGCATTAGCCATGAGCGTGCACTTGACGCCTTCTTCGTACATCACGAGCTGGAGGGGAAAGTCAGCACGAGTCGCCCAAATAATCTGGGCGAAGCGAACGGGGACGGGAATCAAGACGGTCATGACGCTGCGCAGACTCACCCTTGGCGTCCTCTGCTTGATCTTCTCCACCAACGCGGCCGCATCGTTGTACGACTTCCAGTAAGAGCTCGGAAGCAAATCGAGCTCGTACTCGGCAAGCGACTCCGTCAGGCAACAGGGCGCGCTCAGATGCGGCGCGCTATAGATCTTGATCTGAGGACATGTATGAGCAAAATTCCTATGTCAATGGTTGCAATGAAGCGACAGTCCACTATGCGCCACTATTGCGGAAAAAAGAATGTACTCACCCTCCCTCCATCCGCACTAACCACCAGCACCGCCGTCCCCTTCGCCCCTCTCCTCCTCTCAGCCTCCCGAAAGTCGATCAACAGCGAGCGCGATGGAAGCACGGTGACCTGGCCGTGCAACGCTTTATGTGATTTCGGTGCCATGAGGTGGGTGCTAAAAGGCGTCGGGCGGACGGTGCCGATGGGGAGGGGTTCGGTGGTGGGTTGAGGGTGGCGAGAAGGTGCGGTGGGTTGAGGTCGATCGTTACAAGGCAGCGTGATGGATTTTGGAGCGGCAGAATCAGCTTGAGGAGCTAAGAAGTTCGTGCGCTGAGCAGGTTTGACTTTGACGAGTCTAGGTTTGTCTGATGGAGTTGAGGATACAACCAGAGTTCTGTGTCTCGAGGTAGCGTCGGAGGATAGTCGATGTTTAGCGTCGAGCTCAGACACTAGTCGTTGCTTTGCAATGTCGTTCGAGACCAGGCGTTGCTGAGAGATGGCATCCGAGGGCATCCTTGGCTTCGAGATCGACGTCGACACCGTCCGTTGCTGAACCATCGGATCGGAGACTACGCGAGGAGCAGGTTCGAAGAGGGTACGCTCAGGCTCGTAGGAGCCAGATACGAGCCGCTTCAAAGGATTGACGAGCGGTTCGCTAGGCAGATATCGATGTCGGTTGACGGCCAAGGGATCAATAGACTCATGAGACTCGGGCGATGACGGCGCAGTCGAGATGCTGGTGTCGAGAGAAGGGGTCATCGGTCGTTGCGAGAGTCGACGCGAGGGCGGAGACGGCGCCTGATGTCGGAAAGGCTGAGAGGGCCAGCGAAGAGAAGGGGTCGGAGTCTTGTTCTCCACAGGTTCGGAGACAATGCGTCGGGCGCGGGAGAGGCCAGAAACCTCGTCAGAGAGCAGTCGACGAAGATCGGTGTTGCCAATATTGCCTAGGACAGAGCGAGTAATTTGAGGACGCAGGGTGGGGAAAGCGGAGGGCATGTGGGTCGTTGAAACTGTCCCGAGAGTCGTAAGTTGGGCTTTTGATCCAGGCGTAGATTCTTCGGTAAAGAAAGGATGCCGTGCGAGGTCGCGGGAGGATATGCGAGTGGCGGTCTGAGAAAGGTTAGAGTTTTGGTCATACCCAGGGGGCAGAGATGAACTTACGGGCTGGAAGATATAATCAATAAGATTTCGTAGGGTTGCTGAAGCATTTCGAGGTATGCTATACGAGGCCCGGAATATGTTGTCGGCGGTCATTTGTGGCACGCGGGCCTGGAGCATTCTCAGCAAGGATACGCCAGCCAGTAAAGTCAGATACTCACCATGAATGGATGATAGCCAGTGGCGCACAGGAAGACAACACAGCCAAATGACCAGACATCTGTCGCCAAGTTGTACGGAACGCTGGTGATCATCTCGGGCGACCTGTACTCAAACGCGCCGTACGGGCCAGAGGCCGTGGATTTGACGGATGATAAGCGGATAGCGCATGAGAAGTTCGACAATTTCTGTGCATTGAAATTACATCTTAGCCATGCACTCGGGTGATAGCGCGTGCGCGTACCGGCTGTCCTGCCGAAGTGAGGAGAATGTTTTCTGGGTTGACGTCTCGGTGAACGATGAGCTCTTGCACCAGATACTCCAACGCGTCGGCAACGCCCTTGAGGAGAGACGCAACATCGTGTTCTGACATGGCGTAATGGTTCCTCTTCTTGAGGAATTCGCGCAGCGAGCCTGACGAACAATGCTCGACGACGTGAGCACGAGAAGACAAACTCGCAACGAAGGCCGTGATAGAAGGATGGGACAGGTCCTGCAGAACGTCTTGCTCGCCGCCGCGCTCTCCTGCGTGCTTGGGGTCAATGACCTATCGACACCTATTAGCGCGAGGAGACATGCAGAACGCAGGACCTACCGTCTTCAGAACAAACAGACGCCCCTCGACTCGCCCGCTTGTTCCCTGGACAAGTTCTGAGATGTATATTTCATCAGAGGGTAATGTTTCGATGGACTTGAAGTCCTGCAAACACATCTACTCAATCGAGGGATTCAGCCGTTCGGGGCTGAGGCGTACCTGGAATGTGAAGGTTTCGCGAGATCCCGAGGCGGGTCTGAGTCCAGAGAGCATATTGTCCTTCCAGACTTGGCGATAACAAGGGCGTGTTGAGGGTTATCGCGACGGGCGCCGATGAAGGGAGGAGGAGGAGGAGCAGGCATCTGCGCGCCACAAACATCGCGACATACGGGTTCCCACGCGTCACGCCTTTGCCTCCTTCCCCATCTACGCGCCCGAGCACCATGGAATACAACTTCCGGAAGATCGACATCGACGCGTACGATGAGGACATCATCCAGGAGTCCGAGTTATATGATGCTGATCCGCGCGATCCCGCCGCCGTGCTTGACGAGGCGAAGCAGCGTCAGGTCGCCGTACGGAGCGCGCTCTCCAAGTGAGACTGTACGAAGGAAGGAGATGAAGGTTGTCTTACGGATATCTAGGAACGATGCTGCCGGTGCGCTGACTATCGCGCTGGAGAACGCGCCTTACGGACCAAATGTGGAGGAGGCGAAGGTGCGTGATTGCTCGGGGCGTATGCGACATACTGTACTGAACGACGCGCACGGCAGCTTATCACCCTCAACACCATCCTATCCATCCTGAATGCGACGAGGTCGAACGAGATCTCCGGCGTCGTACGCGCACTGCCGCAAGACGCGCAGGATACCTTGATGAAGTACCTTTACAAGGGGATGTCGACTGCGGGTATGGGGGACACGAGCGGGAACGTGCTGCTCGGCTGGCACGAGAAAGTGCGTACATCGCACTGCACATCGGAGTTTGGGCTGACTGTCTACCTAGTTAACGGAGGCTGCTGGGACGGGATGCATCGTGCGCACGATGACTGACCGGCGAACCGTGTAATGGACATCTCAATCGGATTATACTTGTCATCCCCGGACAAAAACATTGTAATATCACTCATGCGCATTGCTTCAACGAACCATTGCAAGGAGTACATGTAAGCGGTAGGTCAGGCTCGTCCCCGTCAATCCACCACCTCTATCCTGGCCGCACGGCACATCGCACTATTCCTGTTCTTCACCTTCACAAACCAAAACTTCTCGTTCATGCTGGAGCTTCATTAGCTCAACATCAAGTGCCAAAAAGTCAAGAGCACATACCGAACCCTCTGCTCTTCCAACTTCAACAGCGCGGTCAGCGCTATAGATCCAATCCCGAAGCCCTCGCCCCTCGCAAGCGAGTAGTTTCCTGTGGTAACGAACCCGATGTTGTCCTTGAGATCCGGCATGACGTTGGCGAGCTGTATCGGGGTCGTTAGCATTGATAGCAAACCCACCCAATGATCCCCACTCACCTCAATTTCCTTTACCGACATTCCTGCCTGCGCTTTCTTTGCCTTCTCTCCCGCGTCATCCTGCAACCCATCCTCAGCATCACTATCCGAGTCCTCTGGCAGGTCTATCACGGGTTGTCTCGGCTTCTCAGCCAGCGCCCTCGCCCAGTTGCGCCTCTCCGCATCGTCGACGGCATAGAGCGCAGCCAGGTCCCCAGGACGCCCTCGCCGGCACATCTGCACGCGCACTTGTATCAATGCTGTCTGTAAAAGGGTGTCCGCATTCGCGATGTCGACGGTGGAGATCGGATTTCTAGGGTCCGGAATCGTCGCAGCAATGCTCGTCGCGCTGTTACGATCGACACCAACGTCTTGTCCTGGTGGCGGCAGGCCTCGTTTTCCACGCAGACGGAGGATCTCGCTCTTCAGGGCTTCCGCGGGCAACAGGACCGACGTCAGGCGCTGAAGGACCTGCCGAGTCTCTGGCCCGCGGAGCAGCCAGGGCTGCGCGATGTATTGCTTGGGGAGTGCGGGGGTGGGTTTGGGACGCGGATGGGCCTCTGCATCCGCATCCATCGCCTCTTCATTGCCAGCCTTTGCCGCGTCTTCCGCATCCTCCATATTCGCATCAGCCACCACCTCTTCCTCCCTTTGCGCGGTCACGAACTCCTCCGTCGTCTCCTGTGCCTTCTCCTGCGCCTCAGCAACCCCCGGATACTCGAACATCGGCTCGAGCGCCAGCACCTGCCGCCAATCCGGCATCCACATACTCGCCGTCCCCAGCTTCGCCCAATTGGACCGCTTGCTCGGCGGCGTGCGCTCCCACCGCGCCTGCTCCTCAATCGCGCGCGTCGCCCACCAGCTCTCGTGGCTGCCGTACTGCGCGAGCGTGGTCCAGTCGCCTGGGACGTCCTGCGGGAAGTGCGGGACGCCGGCCTCGAAGGACTGGCCGGCGCGCTCGCGCTGCCCGGCGACGCGCGTGCCCGTATGCACGAGGGAGGGGAGGAAGGCCATGCCCCAGCCGGCGGGGAAGATGAGCGTCCAGCCGTGGATGGGCTGCGAGGGGGTGGAGGGGGAGGTGAGGGGGGAGTGGGAGGAGTTGGTGCGGTTGAAGGAAGATGTGCGGGAGGTGGCGGTGGATGAAGCCAAGGAGGAGCTGCCGGAGGTGGATGGTGACAAAGGTTCCACGGAGCGCTGAACGAGAAGGACGGGAACGCGGTCGTCAAGGCGGAGGGTGTTGAGAGGAGTGCCGGGGACGAGGTTCTGCGGCGCGTGCATGTAAGTTCAAGAAGCGGTTGATGAAGGAAGTACTACTATACCTTCGCACGCCGCTCATCAAGCTGTTTTTGGGTATACTTCGGCACCGATAGTTTCTTGCGAACATCCGGATCCCAAATAATGCTCGCAGCAAGCGCAGGCGAGGGGAATGTAGGCGACTGCGACTGTGCTGCCTCGTCATCAGGTTTCGCTCGCTTGGGTGGGAATCTACAACAGCGCTAATTAGCGCCCTTGCCTTTTGACTCATGCACCAGGGACGTTACCTCAGCCTCGGATCGTCCACCGTGAACCCCACAATCATGTTCCTCGGCACCGCACCCGACGTTTGCAAATCCTTCAACGACGCCCAGAACTGGTCAAATTCTCCCTCTCCTCTTGGTACCGCCCTGAGCGCACCCCTCAACACCTGGTTCGCCTGCGGACCCATGATCTCGAAGACGTTGACCTCTCCCCGCAAGTCGGCGATCTCCACATCCTGCGAGGGCTCATCCGGGTGCGCCTTGTTGTATGTGTCCAGAGCGAATGTGACGGAGCGTTGCAGGATTTGGAAAACCCACTGAAAAGCATCGGCGTGGCAGCGAAGCCAGAGGGTACGCTTTTCGGCCGCAGGGCTGATGGGCGTGGAGGGCGTGGAGGTTGCAGGAGCTTTCCCTTTCCCTTTCCCTTTCCCTTGACTTTTAGTGGCAGGTTTTTGTGGGATGGAATTTCGAGGTTGCCAGATGATGGACGCGGGAGAGACGAGAGCAAGAGGATAAGTCTGGAACTCGTAAATGTAAGTACTGAAAGCGCGGGAGCCATCAGCGAAGCTGGTGACACGGTGAGTCAATGTCGAGGAATGAGCGTTAAAACCCTACCGAGGCGCGGCAGGGCTTGGACCCTGGCAGTCGCAGCATTGCTCAAGTGCGAGTTTCAAGATCTCCAACGGACCAGAAACCTCGATGGGACCCTCGTACGAGGCGTCGTGCAAGATTGAGCCGTGCATAGCGGCACGATGGGAAGGGCGGAAGGATTTCTCGGTTGGTTTGACGGCCTGGGATATGTAAGGTTAGGATACTGGACAGTGCGATGTTGACGCTTATACGCACAAGTCTATAGCCCCACATATTCTTCATGATCATGCGCTTTGCATGCCA
>JAMQCK010000583.1:0-19637 GCA_024196135.1 Pleurotus ostreatus/Saccharomyces cerevisiae fusant | reverse complement strand
GCCGCTGGTTCGTTTCGGGAGAGCGTAGCCAGCAATGGAACATCGAGCTACACCGGAAGACCGAGCCCTGTCCCTCCCATCAACCCTCGGTCTCCACAGCGTACACGTACAACGGACAGTTCGCAGGATGGGGAAACGACATCGCCCGTCGCGCTTAGCACTGTGATGTCTGCCTTTGCCTCGGCGGGAACTCGGAGACGCGCCATGACGAACGGTAGCGACGATTACGAGTACGAGAGGCAACGAAGAGAAGAACAAGAAGCGGAACGCGCGCGCCAGCAGAGAATACGAGATCGGGCACCTGGACGACGCGTCAATGGACGAGCGAGGCCAGGTGATATAGATGGTGCGCGCCTAATCACTGTCCTGACAGCGGACTGATCCACCACCAGCTGTTTTGGACCAGGTCAAGGAGGAGTGGGAGTTTGTGACCGATCCAGACGTGAGTTCCCTACTATCTGCAACTTGCTGTAGGCACTGACATACATCGCAGTTCAACAACGTTGATCTCGCGCTCGAACTACTAGACGAGTCCTCAGTCGGCAAGGATATTCGAGCTTTTCGTCGGACGAAGGATCTGCTATCTAAGGCACTCAAGGGATCGGTGGATAGTGCGTCCTCAGCTTGTCTCTATCTTGTACATACATTGACATGCGATTTCTAGAGCACTATCAGGCATTTGCTGCCGCTCTCCCCCATCATGCCTCCCTCATTTCCCACCTTACCGCCACACAAACGCAAATTACCGACACACGTTCCGCCCTCACTGATGTGAAGGATTCCCTCGGGAACAAGCGCGCTGATCTCGTACAATTATGGGGTCGAGGTCAGATGCTGGAGGAGATGATGAAGCTCCTGGACCAAATGTGTGTTTGCTTTACTCGTGATTATGGCTTGCTCATGTTCAGTGACTCTTAGAGAGCACCTGAAGTCCGTCCCCGATCTATTGGAGACCCTCATGTCGGAGAAGCGACTCCTTCAGGCGTCTGTTCTACTTGTTCGCAGTCTGAAGATCATCAACAAGCAGGAGATGCTTGAGATAGGAGCGGTTGCGGACTTGCGCAGCTACCTGAGCAGTCAGGAAATAGCACTTAGGGATATTTTAGCCGACGAACTACAAAGTCACCTGTACCTCAAGTCGTTCTGGTGCGACAGCCGTTGGGCATCCTACGTTCCGGGGCAGCAGACTTGTAAGGGATCCTTCAATGCGCACACTTGCATGTTACTGATAGTCACTCAGTCCCGAAGGTGGAATACGACGAAAGCCTGCCCTCGACTATAGAGGAAGACAGCAGTCCTACGACACCGACGACGCGCACGAGTCGCAAGACACGCTTGCACCGCTTCCTCCAGCAGCTTGCTATCAAGCCGAACGACCCACCAGACGACCCCAACGACCTCAGCTCTGTTGGACTGACCTCCGACGGCCTGTCTCACGGGCGCAGTATCTCTGCTATCACCCAACTCACTCCCTCTACCTCCACACCAGACAGTAACCCCGAGGCGGACTCCTTTGCGTACATGGAGACGCTTCTTGAGTCCCTCGCAGTACTGGGCAAGCTCGGTAGTGCGCTCGACGCTGTTGGACAGCGCGTACAGGGCGAGGTCTTCTCGCTCATCGAGTCCACTCTCGACGAGGTGTCCGACCGGGCCGAATACGGCAAGCGTGGCGAGGTACTCAGTGCAGGACCTGCGCGTGCGGACGCAGTCTACACGTTTGCCGCTCCAGCGGCTGTGGGTGGACCAGGCGGCGCGCCTGGCGTTGTGTTGAAGGGCGGTTTGGTCAACGCGGCGCACCTCAGGCTGGCAGCACTCGAGTCGGCTGCTAAGCAAGTGGACCACGATACGTTGCGGGACTTCTTCTGGACGCTGTACTCGAAGTTGGATGCGGTCAGTCAGGGAATGCGGGTTGTGTATGAGGTGGCGAACCGGATCGGGTCGGTGAGTGTAGCAGGATGTAAGGCGCGTACGTGGTGATTGCTGATCCTCTGTATAGCGTCGAGACTTCAAGGACTCGTCGGGTGCGAAACCGGGCACGCTCTTCCCCCTGAACGAGGCTTGGAGCTCAATACAAGCTGAAGTGCGTTGTTGCCTTCTCTTGCAACCCGTTCGTGCTGATTGACGACCGTGCAGATCCGTACTCTGCTTCATGACTATCTCACCGACGAAGAGCAAGGCGCGGCGTCCGGACGCAACCCCATATCTTCGATCAACGAGATGCTCCGTGATAGCAAGTTCAACACGCGGGATAAGAGCAAGGTAATTCGCATTGCACTAACAACTGTGCTGTGCTAACTGCTTGCCATAGTCTATCTTCAGATTCGCCGACATCGACTCCAAACTCACGAACAAGATCCTCAAGTCCCATGAGGACGAGCTCACGCGCGTGCTCAAGGATACCGTCCCAGGTCTTGTACAGGGCTCGGAGTCCACTGTACACGCCGCCCTGTCCATTGTCGGCGCCGACGACCGTGTGCTGGGTGCAGGTGCAAGTCAGCACCATCGCTTACTCATCCATCCGGATGCTTTCCATGTCAGCGTTCTGTTCCAGCCCACGCTGGCGTACCTCGAGCGAGTGCAGGACAACCTGCCTGCAGGGAAGGAACTGGCGCGCACCCTGAGTACAGTCCTCGATGACTTCGTGCTTAAGGTCTACTTGCCACAACTCGAGGAAAAGGTTGCAGAGCTGTTCGCGCATGCCGTCAATGGTATGCAAATGTTTTTATTAAGTGAGCTCGCGCATCCTCACTCATTGCAGGACCCGACGCCCTCCAGCCTGACCCCGCATCCGCGCGTTTATGCTCGGAGCCTCTCATCAAGTCGGCTACCCAACTCATGGCACTCATCAACTCGCTCTGCGTCATGCTGCAAACTACACCCTTCCACCGCGAGAACTACTCGCGCTTGATCCTGGGTGTCATCATCCAGTTCTACCAACGCTGTAGCGACTGGTTCCAGAGTCTCGTGTCTACGCCGGGTGCGGAGGGTGAGGCGCCGCGGGTTGCGTTGGCGGCGCAATGGGCGCAACGAAATGAGATGAGCACTTGTCTGACGGAGTTGCAATCGACGGCAGTGCGTTAAGGAGCTATGCTGGTGCGGAATTGGATGGCTAACGCACGTCTGATAGGACAACCTCGCCACGAAACAGCAACAACTCTGCCGCCAGCAAGTCAACGTCGAACTCGAGTGGTGCGACAAGGAGATCACGGCGAAGGACCTAATTTCATCGACGAGGACAGTTGCTTCCCTTGCGAGCCTATACAGGAGTGTAGTGCGTGCTTACATTCTCTCACCTTAGTGGTATCATTGACACGCAGTGCAGTCCTGGTTCGCCGCGCAGCTCGGCTCCTGGAATACAACTTCCGATGACGACGACACCCAATCGCCGACCACGATGACTCTCGAGCCTCCACTGTCCGCGATGTCGATATCATTGCCGACACTTCCGCCACCGGCTGAAGGACTGCACCTACCCTTGTCGAAGGAGATGAACATGCGGTTTCATGCGCTGCTCAAGACGTATGAGCAGCTGTCAGAGCTCATCCTGCACACCATACGGGTCGATATTCACTGTCGGACTATCTACCATCTGGAGTCGGCATTGCGCTCAGTAAGTTGACCCATGCCCTGACAATCGCTTTCACTGACAGGATCAGGGCAACTATCATCTCGAGCATGAAGCTAGCGAGCCAGACCCGCACGTCAACGAGCTCAACATCGAGATGGGCGAGATCGACGACTTTGCATCTACGGCATTGCCAAAGCACGAACGACAGTACGTATGATAGATGACCTTTCACGCCAAAGTCTAACATATACGGCCTGGCAGATTCATCTTCGTCGGCCTTGGACATCTCATGGAACATGTCATCATCTCGAAGGCTGCCCTCATTCGACAGCCAACCGCATTCGGCATCAAGAAAATGCTTCGCAACATGTTCGCCCTCCGGCAAGGGATCAAGACCATTGCAAACGATCCGTACAACACTGAGTTCGAGCGTGCGAAGAAGTACTTTGCGTTGTACTTCATGTCGCCGCAGGTGCGTTTCCCTGTCATCCGCGTAAGCTACCAAACACTGACTGTTGCCACCTTAGGACATGCTCGAAAGCATCCGGTCAAAGCCCGTCTTCACCTTCGACGAGTACGAGACGATGCTCAAGTTCCAGTGCGGCTTGGACTCGACGAAGGGAAAGACCGACCGCAACTACAGCATGTTCGTGATCGAGCTGCACGGTCTAGAGTTGGAGAGGTCGTCGTGATGTACGTACTACTTGCTTTCGGGAATTGGACGCTGTATGATACCCCTTGCAATGCTGGCTGTACATGCTCTATCCTCGGCTTTCGATTGCCCTCAGCTTTCGATCGCCAGACTTTGCTTCGAAGACTTAGGCGCTCAAGCGGTAGGTGACGTCGTCATAAACATTTGTAGGTCCCGCGCACGCGACGTGGGGCCCCGTTGTCACCCTTGGCGTTCTTCGGACTGTGGTCAGTGTGGTTGCTATGGGCAACTGATTGACTGTATTCAGATCACAGCGGATCGGGAACGCGGAGGCAGAACTGACAGTCCAGTCCAGATGTGAGCTCCAGAAGCACAGTTTCGTTCTCTTCGCTCCTGCACTCATCTTTCCCCATCCTTCCCCTGCTTTTCCCCTCTTCCCTCGCGTTCTCCCCTCCCGCGACTTTCCCCCATCCCCTCGCTTCCACCCACCCGCCCTCGCTCATTATGCTTGCTGCTCCCGCCGCTGTCGTTTGCCATGACATGAAGCCTAGCAGGTGAGTTAGAGCTTGTTCGCTTGTGGGGGAAGGATGCTGATAGCCTTTGCCTGTGTTTGTAGGGCTGGAAACCCGCTTCCTGTCATTTCGCAGCAGCCGCGCGGTCTGCGCACCATGACCCTCGTCCCCCCTACGAAGGCTGAAAGCGCTCAGGAGCAAGCGCAAGCAGCCCGCCTGCGCGGTGGCGTGAGTATTGTATGCTACGATGCATTCGGTTCGACTTGCTGACTTGTCTACAGCGCCGCGGCTGCTTTATGGGCAACATCATGTGTGTCTAAGTCTCGATACACTTAAAGACGAGCACCTCCGGCCGGAGATGCGACCTTCCATCCAACCTGCGTCCCCTCAAATTCTCTCTCGAAACGCACCGACTGCGAACACGCCATTCCTTCCAAAATACTCCCGCTCCGGGACCGACGCTCCTTCCCATGACGCTCCCTATACGGTGCCCGCACGGCGCAGCTAGCTGCGTCGTGCCGAAGCTACGCCGCCTCAGAGCGGCGTGCGCACCGCTGTGTACGAGCAGCCATACCTCTGTACCAACATCTACGACGGCCTCTCGTACACGTCCGTCCTCTGCTTCATCTTGTCTCTTCTTCGCATTCCGCAGATCTCGCTCTGTGTATTACCACCGTCGCACTTGTGACTCGATCTTGACCGCTTCCTACTTCTTGTGAATATCGACGTATTTATCGTCCGCTCGCTCCATGGCCACGCCCTTCCCCATCTACGACGAACCACTCAGATACCTGTCGAGCACGGAAGAGAGCCAGGGCCTGTACATACCTGTAGTACTAAGTACCATCAGACCGAAGAAAAAAACCTTGCGCCTGTGTGAAGACCGGGCTCTTTCAGAAGCTCTCGCGAAGTTCGGATTCGTGAAAGACCCACGCGATTAGAAGTTCGTCAAAGGGCCGCTAGAAGGCGTGATGTCAATGAACATTGCATCCGCTTTCGGCAAGCGGCGTCGAAATAGCCCCGCGTAACCTTTCAAATAGCCCCCGCGTTGTTTACGCGTTGTTTGGCAGCCACCTTGATCTCCTCCTTTCACCTTTCTCGGTTCCCCCATCTATTTTCAACCTATTCTCACCTTCTCACGACCTCACGAATATCTGGCGATGAGCTCGACGGAATCCTCGGCGAATGTACCGCAGAAGAGTGGCGCGGGGACGAAGCGCAAGGTCGCGGTGTCCCAGCAGCGCGCGCCGTCTGCTTCTGAGTGCGTTCTGGTGCAAACGCAAGATGTATAGATGAATGACATCCCCCCATAGGATTGCGCGCAATCTGAAGCACTTTGAGACGTGGACGCAAGGACAGGGCCTGGAACAGGTGCCCTATACTGAGCTCCCCGAGACGTCGATGGGGTATGCCGACTCCGTAATGGATGTCTCCGGCAGAATTCCCCTGTCGTGGGTCAACCAGGCGCGTGCCCTGATGATGGCTGCTTCTTTACATTGCTGAGATTGACCACAGAAGTCCAAGGCCTACAAACGCCTCAGTGTAGTCGCCGAGCCTGCCTTCCTTTCTTTCATCAAGGACGCATACGAGACTTCGCCGAGCCTCTTCCGCCCTGACGAGCCCGACGATCTTGCTTTGCTTCCTGTTCTATTTCGCCAACTCTGCGGTGTGTTCTCGGCGCACGAGCGTCTCATGGCCATGAACAAGTCTACTCAGAAGTACTCTGAGTCGGACTATGCTGCGAATGTGTGAGCTATATATCCCCCCTCAACTCATTCGTCTGCTAAACAAGTATCAGTTACGACATCCTTCGAAGTCCAGCCATCAAACAAGCTACCTACCGCACCTCTTGCGCCTTGAGTTTGCCCCAGCCGCGCCGCTCTAAACATCTCTCTCAAGCCTCAGCACGCGTCCTCAAGACACGCACAGTCATGCCCGACTGCGCCGTCTTCGCCTCCCCCTCCCTCCACTATCTTGTTGCCAGCGCCTTCCAATCCCTCAAAAGGTCTGAACGCGTCCACAAAACCGGCACGGCCACGCGCCGCTCCTCCTTCCGCTACCAGGCCACGCCCGTGGACTCCCCGCCGGACACTCCGGGCTTCGAGTTCGCCAGCAGCGTGTGGGAGGACAAGAAGCCCGCGCACCAGGGCCGGGTCGAGGCGTACAGGCAGAACCGGATGAGCGCGGCTTCGCTGTTGCGGCACCTTCATTCGCTAGGGATAGACGTGCCTATCTTTGGTCTGATATTCGCGAACGCGACGGTCCGTGTTCATGTGGACTGGTGCCAGATGGAGGAGGGCAAGCTGGTCAGTTATAGGCGCACTGAGCGCGCGAGACTTCTTCAATGCTTACTGCTTCCTCAGTGCATCTTCTCCGCTCCCTATCCAGGCCAAGACGCCCTGTCCGAGGCCGAAGAGGGCCGCCGCTCGCCCAATGAGGACCAGTTCTTCGAGTGGGACCTCAAGCAGCCCGCCCACATCCTCGAGGTCTTCTTCCTCATCCAGAACATTGATCGCTGGACGGTGACCGAGTTCCAAGCGCTCGTGCAGGAGGGCGTGGACGCGTTCGCGAAGAGCGTGAAAGCAAGGACGGTGAAGTACGTGCCCTGGCGGCGCGTGGACGATACGTGGTTCAAGACCGCGCTGGCGAAGGAGAATATTTCTGCGAGTTCGGCGTCCTCGGCTGGGTCGAGGAGGCGAAGGTCGTCGGGGCTGCGCTTCCAGGCGCTGCAGACGAAGGTCGTCGTCGACGTCAAGTCGAGCAAGAAGTAACGCGGCCCCGGATATGGACTGCATCTCCATCAAAAGCGAATACCACTCACGACCTGCTATATGTATTTCCCCACCTGCTACTCATCCGACCTGCTACTCACCCACTCACTGTCTGTTGCTCTGCTGTATACTTCCCCGTAATAACCGCGACACCCTCGTACACCATCCCGACATCTTGCTTTCCAATGCTATCATGACCCGGCTGTGTTACACGTCCGTTGCTGCTGTGCGTAAGGGAGATCATCCCGCCACTCATCACGGGCGATCCGCGAAGGTGAGGTGAGGTGTATTAACCCACGGGTGCCGTAGGCCTGGGACCTGAGCAATATCGATGCAAGGTGATGTCCGCGCGCTGCAAGTATGGCGCTTCTCACGCAAGTGTCGCCTCACTCGCGATGATTTTGAGCGGCTCAAACCACGCAGCCGAAGAGGTCAGTACAGTCAACAGCGCAGCGGCAGTGGGTGAGTCGTGGCGGCACTGGATGAGTGAGTCATATCTAGTGGGCTAGTGGCCAGCTGAGCAGGTGTGCGGCGGTATTATGGCTATTCGCGTCCATGTCGGTGCAGCATGACCTGCGCATCAACAGCTGTTCATGGCAGTAAGCGCGCAGGGCGCCTTCTCTTCGCGTTTGGCGGGGGAAGGGCGCGGAGGGCTCGCCCTGGGCCTTCATGTTCATGGCGAGCGATGAGTGGACGGTTTGGCGGATTGTGGGGTACAACGCCAAGGATATTCTGCCCTCGAACATGCTGAACATGCGACTGAGAACCTCTGAGAACCGCTCGAGGGTGCAGCGCACGGGTGAAGATGAGCCGGTGCCGGCCGGAGATAATTGATAATTGGCGGATTATCTTATCTTATCCGATCACTCTAGAGCGTGGATCGCGTTGTCCGTTTAGAGTCATCATACAGCAGCCTGCTATAAAACCTCATGCTCACCGGCGCCGTGCACTCTTCCCTCCTCGCCTTCTCAGAAAAGTACGCGTTTGAATGAGCGCCTCGTGCAGCAACCGCCGCCTCGCCGCCGCCGCGCGCACTCTCTCGCGCCAGACCGCAGCACACAAGGCGCCCTATGCGGTGAGCGCACTTTTTGCTAGCGGGTCAGGACGGAGGAGCTCATCGTACCCTCAGACTGTGCGCGGCGCCCCCCAGCCCTTGGCTAGTGAAGATGGCATCCCGCCGTCGGATAATGTACGTCGCGTCGAGTCACCTCCTTATCGCCGTCGCTCACCAGGACGTACAGGACTTCATCCTCTCGATCTTGCGAGCGAACCCATCGCTGAGAGACTCGAAGAACTATCTCGCGTCTTTCGGTCCCAAACCTGTCCCCGCCCCGACAAAACCTTCCCGACAAACAGAGACCCTCCCGACGAAAGAGCAAACAGCAGCGGAGCGATCGGAAAAGCGCGCCCGAGATCTGCAGGCCCTTCATGCCAGCCCTGTCGTTCAGTCCATCCTCAACCCCGTCAAGCGACGGACGGCCCTTGTCAAGATGCAGGGCCCCTTTACCGACGTGCAGCTCGACAGCGTTGCGCGAGGGCTGATCTACCTCAAGAAGCTCGGCCTGGTCAGCGTTATCGTCGTCGAGAACGACGAGCTCGTCCGCGGGGACGAGGGAGAGCGAGCGGCGATCACGGAGGAGACTATGCGGGTCGTACGTGCCCTCGAGCGCTTGGGTGCTGCCGCACGACCGGTGCTGGGGGCAATGGTCCGCCTTGGCCCTGACCCCGACGCGGTGCAGGTCGACCCGCGCGTCCCTGTTCCCGAAGCACACACCCGGCCCTTCGACCTGGTAACCCTCCGCTCCGCCCTGCGCGCGGGAGAGATTCCCGTCATCAGCCCATTAGCGCTCGACTCCTTCTGCCGCTCCGTGCGCGTAGACGCCAACGATGTCATCGGGGCGCTCGCGAAGGGCATGGTCGATGCCGCCGGCATCGAGGCTTCCCAGGGCGCGGCAGAAGAGGAGGAGGTCATCAGCAACGAGGTCGACCTGACCCCGCTGCGGCTCATGATCATCAACCGCGAGGGGGGCGTCCCGTCCTACGCGCGGCACGGCCTCCCGCACCTGCTCATCAACCTCGAGAGCGAGTACGAGTATATCCACGACACATTTCAGGATCCTTGGCACCACACGCACCGGACGGCGCTCTCCAACCTCGCCCTCGCGCGGACGTGCCTCGCGTACATGCCGCCGACATCCTCCGCCGTCATGGTCTCGCACCGTTCTCCCTCGTCACTCATCGGCAACCTCATCACGAACAAGCCCGCGGTGAGCTCGAGTCTGCCGCATGCGCTGCTGCAGGGCAACCGCCGCCTGTCGCCTGCGACGCCGACGCTCTTGCGACGAGGACTCGAGATTCGCGTCTTGCGAGATACAAGTGCGATCGACCGGTCAAAACTCACTGCACTCCTTCAACAATCCTTCGGCCGCGAGCTGGACGCCGACGCATTCTACTCCCGGCTAGAAAAGACGCTCGACTTCGTCATCGTCGCAGGTGACTATGTCGGCGCCGCCGTCGTCACACGGGAAGGCTCCAGCCCTACCTCCACCGCCTCCGCCCCTACCACCTTCGCCCCCGTCACCTACCTCGACAAATTCGCCGTCCTCCCCTCCCACCAAGGCGACGGCACCGTCGACTTCCTCTGGGTCGCCCTGCACGACGAGACGTACGGCCTCGGCCTCCCCTTCTCGGCGAACCCGAACGGCGGGCGCGGCGGGCAGGGCGAGGCGTGCGATCTGGTGTGGCGCTCGCGGGCGGACAATCCGGTGAATAAGTGGTACTTTGAGCGCAGCTCTGGGCACGCACGGGAGGGGAATTGGGTGCTGTTCTGGTGCGACGCGGAGAAGCCGCTGCAGATGGAGGAGGCCCGTCGGGGGAGTCAGGGCCTGTCATTTATTGAGGACTGGGAGCGCGGACGGTTGGAAAGGTGGAAGGAGGTGGTGATGAAGATACCCTCGGTGTGGGCGAAGTGAAGGATCGTGCTGCCTAGGTGGAGTGCCTCGGCGCGCTGGACGATGGAAGTGAAGGGTGGAAGGTGAAGATGAGATGTATATAATGCAATATGTATTCTTGCTTAGATTGTAGTCATAGTCCGGTGTCCTTTGACATTGTAATGCGGAGTAGTGGAAGATGCTTGGTGACCTTTCGGGAGTGACTTCCTCTTTCTGCTCGGTTGTTGATTTTAGTGGCGAGGTATGGCAACCTTTGCAGGCGGCAACACTTTCAGTCGATGCAGCCGCTTGGGTTAAGTGTTAGGCGTGAAGGGGGTCCCCCAAGATGCCATCCGCAGCCGCGTAAGTCGCTGAAGTGCGTCCGACCGAATCTTCCTCATGTTCTGACCTCGCTGAAAGGACGCGAAGGCCCATCAAACGCAGTAAGAGCTCGGTGCGGTGTTAGAAGGTAGCGAGAGGATGCTCAGGACTGTACAGCGATGCCAAGCAACACAGAAGCGGCGTGCGACGAGGAGTCATGTCGCTGAGTGGCAGAGCGGAGAAGTGACCGCCTTTACCGTCCGAGGGTCATGGAGGAGCGTAAGCTTGTCGAGTAGCATTTGGTGCAGGACGTTCACAGGGGGTCCCGAGGCATAGATGAGGGGTCCACAGTATCCTACAGTCATTGAAGGCTTGATTGGTGACAACCGAACGTCCCAGACCTCGCTGCGTGCGAAAGATTCCCGCTACCATTTATGGTAGTGGGTTATGGGGACGGAACGCAAAACTGCTCTTGGCGGAGACTGACGGATTTTGAGGACTGTCACGTGCGATGCACATGTCAGGGGCCTCGAAGGTCTCGACCGCGCGGCATTTACCGTAGGCGGGCTTCCCTCCTAACGCTCATCTCGGTTGTCGGCGATATTCTGTTGGTTTTGGCGCTGCATAAGGGCATTAGCCCCGCGCGAAGAGTATCTACCTGCTTTTGGCAGTATTCGTCTAGTAACAGGGCGGAGGCCGCATTAATTCGAGCAATTTATCGTCGCAGAGTAGCACCTTCATTACTACTGAGCAAGTCTCCCACGTCAAGAATTCGCACTAGAGGCCGTGTCTTTCGTTACTAAAGATCTCTAGGAGGGACGTGTGCAACAGATATCGAAGAGGAGTGCAAAACACTACTCATATCGCAGCAACGGCGCGCAATAATACAAGGTAGGACCAGGGAGGAAAGGGGTCCCTCAGGGTCTCTCGTCCAAGAAATATTGTACCCCCCATACTGCGGCTGGCTGGCTCGCAAGTCCGCGCGCAGCTCCTTTCTTAAGGGGAGAGTAAGTACTTTTCTGGCATGAAGACACGCCAATCACTATATACTCGCTCTATGGCTTGCGACGCGAGGGCAGCAACAAAGCAAGTCGGGCTATGCATTTGCCTGAATCCTGATGGTAGCGGGCCCTGCCGTGCAACGGCCCTTCCGAGTTATCGGTAATGGGAGGGACGCGTCGAACATGAACTGGTCACGCGATAAGCACGTGACATGCCCAAAATCAACATGCCAACATGCCCCGGAGAGCAGCGATGAGTCGGTTGCACGGAAAGAATCTTGACGGTGCATCGGCAAGGTGAGGACGTGAGTTTCTTTCACTCATCGGCGTGCAGTCAGTAATGGCCGCCTGCTTAGGTGGGTTGAGAAGAGGACCAGATTGAAGTGCGGAGAATGAGTGGGTCACCAAATACAGAGCGTTGACCCTACGGGATTGAGGTGGGCAGTACCAGAGTAGTATACATTGAGTCTGTGAGCCACTGGCCAGTAGTAGGCTAACCAAGATGGCGAGAACGACCGGCCTGAGGTCATGCCGCATACGTAGGGGTGAGATCATGTCCGCGCGCAAGTGAGGTCAGAGCCGCAGAAGTGAGGCTTAACGTCGAGCAAAAGGCGGCCCGGGTTGCTAGAGGCGGAAAGGAGCCGGGTGCTCATATGCAGGCTCGGTAGGTGGCCATCGTATATGGGCAAGAAATTAGGGAGACGTACCAAAAGACCTTCAACCCGAACACCATGTCGAACCTTAGGAACACCTACGCTACGAAGGACATCCCGTCCGCTCTCGACCCCTCTGCCTTCCTCCTCTTCACAAACGGCGGAAAGCAGGCGCGCGCCGCACTCGAGGCTGTGCTCACCTTGAACGAGGCTAGCCGGCCCCGCCTTCGCGTTACCGTCCACAGCGACTCCTCCGCCGCTTCCCTGCGCGCCGCATTCCCCGCCCTCGACCCCGCCTCTATCCTCGTCGGCGACACGCGCGAGCTCTCCTTCCAGCGCGCCGCACTCGCCGGCGGAGTCACGCACGTCTATCACGTCGGGCGCGAATTCACGCCCTCGGAGGCCGTGCACGCGATCGACTGGATCGACAACGCGAAGGCGGCTGGCACGGTCAGGTTTTTCGTGTATGTGGGTGCGCTGCACCCCTTCCGGCGCAAGATGATCAACCATCGGATTAAGCTGGATGTAGAGGAGTATCTGGCGGAGGCGAGGCTGCCGTATTGCGTGCTGCAGCCGGCGGACCACATGCAGAATCACGACGTGAAGAAGGCGGTGGAGACGGGCGAGCTGATCCAGTATTATAGCGTGGACGAGCTGGAGGCGTTTTTTGATATCAAGGATCTTGGCGAGGTCTCTGTCAAGGTCCTCATGAACCCCGGCGAGCATAACCTGGCAAGGTGAGTCGGTGTCTGCATGTGTCGAAGGCGGCTTACGCAGTCCTGGATAGATACGAGCTGTTTGGGTACGCGCACACATACAGGGAGGCAGCAGAAATCTTGAGCAAGGTGGCGGGGAAGCCCGTAAAGGCGCGCAAGATCGAGCGCGAGGAGGCGCTGGTGATGTGCACGGAGAGGGCCAAGTCGCGCGGTGAGAACGAGTACTACGCGAATGGCTTCGCTATGATGATCGCATACAACGACAGGTGCGTGTCGCAGTATTCAATCTAAGGGCTTTTCTGACTGGAGTAGGTTCGGACTGCTGGGGAATAGTAACGTCTTGAAGTGGTTGCTTGGGAGGAAGCCGACGACATGGGAGGAGTTCTGCAAGCGTATACTGGCGTGATCTAAATCCAAGACGTATTGTAGTGAACTGAATCGATGCGAAGAGGTTGTGTGCTTCAATAGTCTTGCTCGACGAGGGAAAGCATCCCTATGTGAATGATGGAAGGAGAGAACAAGAGGTGATTGAACGCCGAACCCGATCAAATCACTCCTTGTCCGCGGCGAATGCACTAAGTTGGGGGGAATGCTCGACCTGCAGCAGTCAATCCTGGGCAGCCCGCCCGGTGCGCTGCAACACTTGACAGTCGGAGACGAGGCGCTTGTGGTGCGTATTGAAACGCCGAGCATCGTATCCCGACTGAAATCGCCAGCTATACCCCTCCGCAGACTCTGTCGTCATCCTCGATGCGCGCACGCTCGCCGCAGTGCGCGTCCTCGCCTTCTGGGAGGCCTTCCCTGCGACGCGGCACTCCCATGAATCTGTCGCATGCGTGTCCGTCGACCCGAGCATGAAGATCGTGCGTCTCAGAGACCTCTCTTCGGCGCGCCACCTCACGAACGGGTTACCAGATTGTCGCGTCGATGAACACCCGTGTCGCGGCCTGGTCCCTCTCGGGCTCCCGCCCCGACGCGTGGAAGGTCCACTCAGCGCTTGCCCTCCCACCCGAACATATTGTTACCGCGCTCGACACCAAGTCCGGTGGGTGATGCCCTGCATTCGGGAGGCGCGTCCGATCAGGCTCATACTCCGTTCCCCAGGCCTCCTCGCTGTCGGTACACAGCGTGCACTCTCCGTGTACACGCTGATCCTCGAGAATGATCTCCCGACGTGGTCCCAGAAGTGGACCGTGGCAGCGAAAGCGCCGTTCCTAGCGCGATTCGCACCCTCGCTGATGTACATCGCGACTGCGTCCAAGGTGAGTACCATATTACTCTATGACCTGTAGCATGCTGAGAGATAGCAGAGCGACAATGTTGTGCGGACGTACTCGCTCACCACCGGGCGCTTGTCCCAGTCCATTCCCCATCCGCGACCTGTCACCAATATTGTTTGGCGGTACACCCAGGCATCCTCTCGGTGCGTGCCGTCCCCGTATTTACATTGTTCTCGCTTACCCTCTTGACTTCCAGTGACGACCTGATCCTCTACACTGTCACCGCCGACGCAGTCCTGCGTGTCTTCGTACCTGTCCTCGACGCCCCACAATCCCTCCAACTCCATGCCTCCCTCGACCTCTATTCCAGCGTCCCATTCTCCGTCGCGTCCATGTACAGCTCCTCCCCTACGAGCGTGTTCTGCCTGAACCGCTCTGCGTTGGAGCAAGCCCTCGAGCGCATTGTCGACAGCGCACCTCCGCACGCTGAACATCATCATCGACTTCGGGAGATGAAGGAGGAGGCGTGGGACCTCTTTCTTCGCGCGATGCCCGATGGATCACTGGTCGTGTCCGCCATTGCGAACATCGACCGCAGACCGCCAACGCTACTCAGACAGTTCACGCTTCAGCACTCAGCGCCATGCGTGCTGCCTAATGTGCCAAAACATCTGTACATATTGCCGCAGACGGGAATCAGTCCAAGACCCAGTCACTCTATAGGCTCACGACCCAAGCCCTCGAGAACTCCGTCGACCAATAGTACCTTGCAAGCTACCAAGCCTGACGATGCTGGCAATACAGCCCTTCCAATAAACGAAGCGGCCTCTATGATCCTTATATCTACGCCACCTCTGCGCACCTTCGCATTGCGTCCAGCGCTTTTCTTCGGTGCGGAGGGTGCCGGGCTGGATTTGAGAGCAGAGGTACCGGTTGCAGGCGAAGCGGGGCCAGGGGTATTGCACGCCAAAGCACCAACATCAGACAAGGGGACCCATGAAGACATTACTGGGACGCAGCTTGCAACGCGGGACATCGTGCGCTTCATCCGGACGCCGGAGGGTCGCGGAGTATGCGTTATACGGGGCAGCGCTGGGGAGGTATGGAGCGCAAGGAGTACTAGACCACTGCACACATCACCAGAGAACGCTGTGCCGGGAGACACGAAGACGCACCTGCATGGCCCACATACGCTTTCATTATCCGGCACCTGGGACTCAGCGGACTTTGTCGTACCCCTCGACGGCGGGCGCAATTTCGTCACCTACCATGCCTCGGACAGCGTCCTCCGACTACATTCCCATCACCCGCACGCGGAATTCCTGCACGCGCACGAGCTCAAGATACCTACCATCCACTACCTCTTCTCCATGCCCTCAACAACCGGCCGACATGACTCGCTGTACGGGATCGCGCCGGATGGGTCCATTTTGCATATTCACGTTGACGGCCGACGAACGCTCGAAGATGACTTCGGGAGCGAGACAGGGCGCGGTGTCATCGACCTGGACTCCTCACAATCCTCCTGCGACGATGATGATGACGAGCCCTGTGCGCTGTCTATCCACTGTCATGCCGCCTTGTCGTTGCCTGAGCCGCCATCGCTTGTGCGGCAGGTCGATCCGATGGCTTGGGGTCTTGGACATCCGTGGACGGAGCACGATGTGCTGTTGAGTGTGTCGAAGGGAGGTGATCTGGCATTTTGGGTACCGGAAGCACCCGGGACGCATGGGTGGCGGTGTACAGGAGAGGTGCGCACGGGGAGGAAGGGCATCACGAAGGCGAGGTGTAGTAGTGCGAAAAAGACGGCGCTAAGTGAGTGTCTAATGTTCTTGTTTTGTTGTAGGGGTACAGTTGCTGACCCGGTCTATGTTTCAGTCACTCCTGCACCCGAAGGTGCAGAGGAGCTGACGATTTGGGATTCGCACGAGTCCGAGTTTGCGTCAGGCCTCGAGTTCCGAAGAGTGTTCGAGTGCGTTTTCCTCTTTTTTTCCTTACCCTACTTTCTATGCTGACACCACTCAAGCGAAGCTATCAACGACCTCGACTGGACCGCAACGCCGGACATGCAATCCATTCTCGCCGTCGGCTTCCTCCACCACGTCGAGCTTCTCTGCCAGCAGCGCATGACCTACTTCGACGAAGGTCCCGGGTGGGCAATGTGCTGGAGAGTGGATATTGGGAGGTGAGTGTGGGCGAGCCCCTTCCTTCCCGTTTGCCTTCGCGCCTGCTCTTCGCAGCCTTCACTATGCGTATTGCCGCTGGCTTACTTCCGATGTCCTAGCTTTATCCCGCATCCGATCAGCGACTCCATCTGGTTAGCGAATGGCGCATTACTTGTAGGTGCAGGACATCAGATGCTGCTGTATGGCCAGGCGGCTGCGCATAGTCCCGACGACGCTGCACCGAAGGAAGAGACACTCTTCGAGTTCGCTGCCAGGTCGAACGGTCCGCTACCGGATTATCACCCGCAGATGCTTCTTCAGTGTCTGCTATGGGGTATGCCTTCTCACTGTGTAAACTTGTGCTCACCACTGACGAGCACGTCATAGACAAGGTCGAGCTCGTCAAGGACATCATCGTGAATCTGGCAAAGGACTTCGAGCGAAGAAAGCCTCACGAAGTCCTCTGGCATACGGAGATACCACTGGAGCGTTTCCTCAGCAATGGACAAGCACCCGAGCATGTATGTAAGTTGTCACCGCTTTGCTGCCCTTTGCTCACATGTATCGCAGGCTGTCGGGCAGAAGAAGCGATACGTAAGCCTGTTTGACCAGAATGGATTCACAGAGGAGTGAGTTTATCCATCCCGCTCCTCAGGATAGTCCTCATCCTTTTCTAAGCTCAGAAGAGGAAGGCTTCTCTCGCAAGCTCGTGGCACGACTACTTGACGCATTGGAACGGAACCCACTGCCATATTTGACGCCAAGTGAGCGTGCGCACCTGGTCGTACTCATCCAGACAACTTTAGAGGTCAGTGCAAAAGTGCTGACGCATGCTGTTCATCTCTGACCTGCTTCCATAGATAGACGAAGCTCGCCGCGCGCTAGATTCCAATGGCTTGCGATATCTCATCTCCATGCGCTCCTTCTACATACACAACAGCCGCGCATCGACCCCAAGCAGCCCTTCTGGAAACGACCCTCCGCACACTGGTCGCAGAGAACGTTTGCGCTATAGGGACATGATCTGGGCATATCACAGCGAGTGTCAACAACTACTGCTTGACGCTAGCAAGGCAGCATGTGGCGGCAAAATGACCTGGTCGGACGCGCGCGCACTGGGAGTGCCTATATGGCTAACGTCTCAGGAGTCGCTGGTAAGCCTTCTCCGTAACTGTGATATTACCCTTGACTTATCCGTCACGACATACAGCGCTCCGAGATGGAGTCTATCGCTCGCAACGAGTACATGGCTGGCGAAAGTCGAGATCCCACGGCATGCTCGCTGTTCTACTTCGCGCTTGGCAAAGTCAAGCTCGTGCATGGGCTCTGGCGAACGGCTGCATGGCATAAGGAACAAGCAGTTATGCTCAAGTTCCTCGCGAACGACTTCAGCGAGCATCGATGGAAGACGGCAGCACTGAAGAACGCGTATGCGCTATTGAGCAAGCGGCGATTTGGTATGTAATGCTATGATGCCTAATGTGAAAGGCATTCTGACAAGACCATAGAATATGCAGCTGCATTCTTCCTGCTCGGCGGCGCGCTCAAGGATGCTGTTGCGGTATGCGTGAAGCAGCTGAATGACTTTCAACTTGCGGTAGCGCTTGCACGTATCGTCGAGAACAGCAACGACGGGCCGATCTTGCGCGACGTGCTCAATAATACCGTGCTTCCGAAGGCATTCCGTGAGGGCAATCGCTGGCTGGGAGGATGGGCATTCTGGCTGCTGCATCGTCGTGATCTGGCCGTGCGCATTCTTGTTGTACGTATAACTTTCTTTCTGTGGATGTTCGATGAAGCTCATGCCAATGCAGACGCCATTGCAAGAGCTCGCGCGTGAGCTTGACATTCGGGTGGACGAGATCGGGGAGCCGCATTACGATGATACGAGTCTCGCATTGCTGTTTGCCCAGTTGCGGTCGAAGACATTGCAGGCCGCGAAGGGAGCAAGCGAGATCTCGGGACGCTTAGAGTTCAACTTCGTGCTACAGATTGCGCGTGTCTTCTCGAGGATGGGTGGGTATATGCACTATCCTTTCCTTCATCTGCTCATCGCTCTTGCAGGCTGCCACATCCTCGCCCTCGACCTCGTCCGCTCATGGTCCTTCGAGCGGCCTGCTGCACCTGTACGACCGACCAATGGCGCAGACGAGTTCAGGCCACCTGCAAGCCCTGTCGCTCAGCGGTCGCACTTCCACCATACACTGCACCATCGGCGATCGTCCATGATCATCGACATGGACATACCGTCCAGCTCGCCTTCACCATCCCCTGATGTACCCACACCGATACCGGAGGAGCCTGCGAAGAAGCCCGAGGCGGATGGCGACTTGCAAGCTCGCAAGGCTGGTCTGGGTAGTCTGATGCAGACAGCGAAGAAGGATGTCACGGTGCCCGAGTTCGACATCAACTCTTTCTTTTAGCCTTGCACGGACATACTCACTGTACACCCGCCTTCGCAATCACACGAACAATATCACGTTGCAGTGAATGTACATTCCAACTTCTTTTTGAGAATCCTTATACTACACAAGAGAAACGATGGACTAAAAGGGTTATAAGATGCGTCGACGGAAACGTGAGGGAGTGCAGTGACAAGCAGGGCATGATCGTCGTATCGTACAAAAATCGATGAGGGCGAAGGGCTTACGCCTCAACCTCGACGTCGCGCTTCTTGAGCACCAGGTCCGCGCCGACGACGCGCTTCCACACGTCCTGCACGTCCTCGACGACGGTCTCGAAGTGCGAGGTCGCGTCGTACGAGCGCGTCACGAACACGTTGTCCTCCTTGCCCGAGGTCGTGGGCTTGTAGAGCGGCGTGATGGAGACGAACTTGTCGTGGATGGGGCCGAGGAGGTCGAGGCCGGGCTTGATCTCCTGCTCCGGGCGGTCGGTCTCGACGATCGTGGAGACGATGGCGACGTAGACGTCCTTGGCGCAGACGTTGTGCGTGGAGGAAACCATGGCGATGTAAATGTCTGGCGGGCACGTCGTCAGTAGTGCGCATAGCGATGACCCAAGCAGCGGGACGTACCATTGCGACGGTTGACCTGGTTCTGCGGGATGATGATCTGGCAGCTGTCCGCGTCCTCGGTGCCCGGGATGGGGTGCTTGAGGAAGCAGATGGC
>JAMQCK010000582.1:0-19696 GCA_024196135.1 Pleurotus ostreatus/Saccharomyces cerevisiae fusant | reverse complement strand
ACCCGTCGGACTAGCGACTCACCGACGCGCTACTGGTTCAGCTCAGTCGCGCTGTCCCACCAATGCAACACCAATGCACTAATATCACTCATTCTGTCCACCCGATATACAGTGCAAACACGTCAATACGCGTTATCGACACCATCCACAAGGTGAAGAATCACGTGTCCGTATCACCATTCCAACAATGGCCACTCCCTCATGGCTGCGACGACGGCCCCGCGCTCGCGATATCGACTTACGCATGTGCGTCGGGCTACCGCGTATTGTGCGGCCAGGAAGTACGCTGCCATGCTGTTTGGGCTAGCAATCCCACTGATCGCATGAGGAAGTACGCCACCATGCTGTGCGCCCGAGCCTGTCTGTCGCGAATCACACCGACCGCGCGTCGCTGCAGCGGCTCGCAGCCTGTTGCATGTGGGCTCGAGGTATAAGTAGGACCCGACGCGATAGGCGCAATTGAGCGTGCTTCCTGCTTCCCCGCCCCTTCCTCCCCTTCACCTCCCTCCTCCCTTCACCGTCTCACTGATCATGAAGGCTGCCTCCGCTGCCCTCGCCCTCACCTCGCTCGCCGAAAGCGCCGCCGCTTGGGGCGCTGTAGGACATGAAGCGGTCGGCTATGTGGCGCAGGCGGTGCGTGAGCTGGACTCTGACGCCCAGCCTGTATGAATGGAAGAAGGGAGCATGTTTGCTGACATCTTGCATTTAGTTCCTCGCGCCCAATGCCCTCGACTTTGTCCAAACGTCCCTCGGGTCGAAGTTCAATGAGTCGCTTGGACCCGCGGGTCCTTGGGCGGACGAGATCAAGAGCAACCATGCGTATGATTGGTACGTCTACCATAACTCAACCTACTCTCTGAGCGTGTCTAATGCAGCGCAGGTCCTCCGCCCTCCACTATGTGGACGCAGAAGACAGCCCTCCGTCGTCCTGCTCTGTCGACGAGGAGCGCGATTGTGCGGATGGCAAGTGCATCCTGACAGCGATCGCGAACTATACTTGTAAGTGCTAGTAGCAACGTGCCGTGAGCTGGGCTGAAGGATGGGCCCCGTTAGCTCGTGTAGTCGATCAGGACCTGACGGATGCGGAGCAGTCAGAGGCCTTGAAGTTCCTTGGTCAGTCCACTGTCGACATGGATGATGAGGGGCAACGCTAACGACTAATTGCAGATCACGTACGCTTAGGTGTCACGCTTCCTTTAGGAGCTATGCTGAGTCTCATGTGCAGTTCATCGGTGACCTGGGGCAGCCTCTACACGTTGAGGCCACCAAGGTGGGCGGAAACGAGATCAAGGTCAAGTGCAATGGGAAGTCCACCAACCTGCACTCGGTGAGCCTCCTGCATATCATCTCTCCTTCTGCCTCTGACGCTCTTCATAGCTCTGGGGTATAGCACTTCACCTACTCCACGCGCGAAAGCGCTCACCAATGACCAGATTCCGGCATCATCACCGTCCTCCTCAACGGCAAAAGCGCGGAGTCCTGGGCCTCAGACCTCGCAAAGAGGATCAAGGTGAGCCCTGCAATCATGCTAAACAATCCGTCGCTAATGCACACCCTCAGTCCGGCGGCGCATACGCCTCACAAGCCTCCGACTGGATCACCTGCGCCGACCCGAGCGCAACTCTGAGCCGGCGCGACCTCTCCCTCCGCGAAGACATCTGGACGTTCCTAGAGTCGCGCGCGATCAAGCCTCTGAAGTGCCCCCTTGAGTGGGCGAAGGATGCGAATTCGTATGATTGCGTGCGTGTCGATGTTTCTTGCGCCTCTAAATCATCCCTCTGAGATACGACACGCTAACCACACTGATTTCAGTCGACCGTTTTCACCTACAAGAACGGCTCTGACCTCTGCACGGGGTCGTATTATGACGATGCGGTGAAGACGGTACGTGGCGATCGTTCATATACCATACGTAATGCGCTGCTAACGGACCTTCACAGATCGAACTGCAGGTGGCGAAGCAGGGATACCGATTGGCGGCGTGGCTGAATGTGCTGTTCGATGGTGACACGAACTTGTGATGACGGCGGCATTGCGGTGTAGGGCGGAGCTGAGAGGGCGCCATGTAGCAGTAGTGCCTAGTACAGGAGCCCAACTGACGAGTGGCAGCTTTGTTCATGAGTTAGACGAGGCACAAATGGAGTCCCGTCGAGAACCAACGCTAGCGCGCTCTGAACTACTGAATATCGAATGTTGCTCTGTAATCCAGGTTGGATTGATCACGATCCAATGTCAAAGGAAAGTAAAGACATTGGTGTTCTTGATTACCGTTAGGAGGAGTATCAGCCGTACCTTCGGGCTGTTTGTATGGTGATTGAGAGTCGCTCGAAATGCCATCAGTGGCGCAGAAATCGAACTTGTCACGCTGTCGTCCGAGCGTGACACCTCTTGCCTTTCGCCGTCATCGCGTCTGGCGCTGCTTACATACAGGCATCTCCACACGCGCCGAGGCATATCCTCCGCTTCGTGCCTATACTGACCATCCTTCTGCTTCTCCCCTCATCCGGCTCAACGGTATACGAGTAGCAATTCCCTGAGAGGACGTATCTAACGGCGATCCAGTCCTCGTAAACCTCAATTGTACCACTAAGAAGTTCTTGCTCGGATACCCTGACCCAATCAACACACTGTAGCATAGAAATACCTTCAGACTCAGCACTTATACGTACGGTCAGTTCCGTCTTAGCCTGCCTCCAACATCACTTCCACTGACCAGATGACACAGATAATGGGCGTCATCCTCCCCCAAGAACTCATCGACGACATCGTCGACCAGCTCCACGATGACCCCGCCTCCCTCCGCGCCTGCTGTCTCGCCGGTGCCTCCTTCCTCGACATGGCGCGCACCTACCTCTTCCACGCCGTCTCCCTCTCGCCCATCCGTGGTGGCGCGAAGCGCTGCGCCCAGCTGCAGGCCCTGCTCGAAAGTAATCCGGCGCTCGCGGGATATATACGGCACCTACGACTAGTGGAAGACGCGGGCGGCATAGCGCGCGCGTGGCTGCATATCGAAATGTCGCTTCCACCTTTGCTAAGACGTATTGCGGATGCGAAGGCACTGCAGGGGCTGTATGTGTATGGTCCGGCATCTTCATCGGTTTCGTGGAGTATCTTGCCGGCCCCGACGCGCGCTGCCCTTTTCGATATCGTCGCGTCGCCTTCCTTGCGTACTCTGCGCTTGGAGCGCGTTAGCGGGCTGCCCTATCTGCTGCTGGGATCTCTCGGACCATCGCTCGCCGATCTGACTCTTCTGCATCCAACTCTGATTGATGTCGACGAGGATGAACCCGAGAAGACAGCGTCAGACAAGCAGAAGAAGGCATCCTCTGCACCTGCTCGCTCGCTCGTCTCCATCCAGGTGGAGACGCCATACGAGCTGCGCCATGCCGGGAATGTGGAATATCTGCTGGATTGGTTGGCTCAGCGCGAGCGTCGGGATGATACCTCGCCTCTCAGGCGTCTCAACGTTGTTCTGCACGCACGCGGTCCCGATACGCACGAAGCGGTGAACAGGCTTCTGACGAGCTGCGCAGCGCTTGAAACTGTCTCCCTCTACCCATGCTCAGGTATGTCCTCACTAGATCCATCCCTTTCAACATGTGAGTTCACTCCCTTACTCAGACTACGTCCCGCCGCGCGCCTTCTCCGCGATGGACACCGCAATCGCCATGACACGCGTCTCTACTCTACGAGACGTCACCCTTGGCGGTGCCACCCTCCGCCTCGCGCCCCTCGGCGTCCCCCGCTGGCTCGTCCGCGCCTTCGACCTCCTCCCCGCCAGCGTCGACTCCCTCCGCATCGACTTCGTCGACGCCGACTGGCGCGCCGGCGCCAGCGGCTTCGCGGACTGGGAGTCGGTCGACGAGACGCTCGGCGCGTGGGCCGCGCGCGCGAAAGAGTTGCGGGAGAAGATCCAGGACGAGCAGCCGTCGATGCTGCTGCAGCCCCTGGCGCTGTCGGGGGATACGCAGATTGAGGTGATTGGGCGCGGGATGAGGAGGATGGCGCTGATGGGTGCGCCGCCGAGGAGGGTGACTCTGTGTTTGCCGGCGGAGCTGAGGTATACAATGCTGGGGTATGAGAGGCTGGTGGAGAGGATCTGGTTGTCGCTGCCGCGCTTGGTAGTACCAGGCGTTGTGCTGGATGTACGCTCGGGACCGGGTCGGCCAACGACATGGTGACCGTGGGCGCGTGCTTATACTTGCTTGTCTTCTTACCTAATTGGGTAACTCTTGATCGTCGAATTCCTGCTCCCAACGGTCATGTTCGCATACAATCTCGAATGTATAGTCCCCATCGCACTCGCGACTTATAAAGCTCGTCGGATCCCCAGCCGTATCCAGGCCGCGCCCAATCCTGGGGGATCGAATAATAATCCTGACGTCTCAAGAGGACGAAACTCTCAAGTCTAGCCGATAGCCGACGCGACGCGTTGTGGGCCCTCGCCGTGATGCAGATCATCTCAGACACCGCGGAGGGCTAGAAGGCGGAAGCGCATCTACAATCTTGCTTGTTGCAGTCATCGTGGTCTGCATTCTCATCGTGGCCAGCGCTCTCTCGTCATAGCTCTCTTCACGCTCCATGACCGCCATGCAAGCCGAGCAATTCGATGCATTCCTCATGCGCAAGATGATGTTTGTGAGGCTGGTGACTGTCGGCCTTGCCGCTGCTGGTGGCGCATACTTCTTCTTGGGCCAGAGAGGTAGCCCCCCACGACGTTCTGGTACGCGATCATAGCACCCTTCTCTTTCTTCGGCCTGACGCGCCCTGCTAGATGGATGCTGCGAATGCCACGAGTGCATGGCGCGCGCTGCAGGTCGTACAGGAAGCGCGCTTGTCTTGTCACATTCTGACGAAGATGAGGACAAGCGAGACCACAAGTACGAGGTCGCCATCCGCGAAAGAGAGTACCACGATCGCACAGTTGCTCGCCGCTCGCCCAAACCTTACACCCCACACGGCCTGCTAGACGATGCCGATCACCTCGTCCCCCTCCTCCAATCAGCAGCCGTCGCGCTGCTCCGCTATGTGGCCGAGCATATCGCGAAGCTCATTCTGGCGCGCCTCGACCCGAGTGCCTCGGGTTCTATCATACCGCAAACGGGCTCGATTCTATCACAAACGGGAGGTGGCGCGTCGATTCAGGAGGTGCCAGATCGCGGGGGCGCTGTAGGCGGTGGGGAGAGCTGGAGTCCTCCTTCGCGGGTACGTACCATATCATTGTCGGCTCGAGGAATCAGAAACTAACTTGCGTTGCAGGGACGAGGTCCATGGGCATGGATGGCAGGGGCGGTAGCTTCTGCCTCGCAAGACGGTGCGGCGCCCTGTGGTCGCCCTGTTCCTCCTTGGCGTCGACATCAGCAATGAGGGCAAGACGTACGTACTTCGATGCTCGCTATGCGCGACGTCTATCTGTCACCGCTATCTATTCTTCGTGCTCGTCAACTGTATCTTAGCTTGCTATCCAACATATTCACTCGAAACTGCTGATGATACAGTGAATCCAACTGTGTACGCAAAGTCCGGTAGCCAGTGCAGTGGTATCTATCCATGAACATTTTCCATAGGTGTGTGGTAGGACAGTATCTGCAATATCATGCAGCCTCGAGAGCAGGCGGGAGAAGTCCACGTATCATCGTAAACCTACCGTGCGCATCAGGGGCTCCTTCTGCACGACGTACCGCGGGACACGCTGCTGTCGAGAGGCCATCCCGCCGGAGTGAGAGTATTCACCTCGAGCGAGATCACTGGCTCTCTGTAGCGAGATGATTGAACACGGCGACAGTGAATCGCTAGCCTTTGAAGCTTGATTCCGATCTTCTGTCCTCTGACGATCTTCGCTGGGTCGCAGCCGCTCGAATCTGGATGGTCGGCAATTGCCATTGGGCTATTTGTGCGTGATCATCGTCGAGTAACCGGTATAATCGAAGGGTGAGGAGTGAGTATGTCAGACCTAGATGATGTTCGGGTCAGTTTGCTCGCTCAGGCAACAGCGTATGCATAGGGTAAACAAGATATCGTCGACTCGCACTCACCCGCCGTAGCCGGAATCGCCGCCTGCGTCAGCGTCTGCGCAACACTCTCCGCCAATGACAAGGCCGTGAACAGCCCAAACAGGACATGCCAAATCGCCGACGTGCGCACGATCGTGCGCGAGATGCGCAGGAGGCGCCCGCGGCGGGCGGCGGAGCCGTGCGAGGAGCTGATGCTGCCGGCAAGGCGGTGGGAGGCGTCGCCGCGGTCCGACCCGCTCCCACTCGCCAGCCGCCGACTGGTTAGGTGGCCCGCGTTCAGTGGGAGGCCCGCAACCGTGCTCAGTTCCACTGAGGGCCGCTGACGGTCTTCCGCGCCTATCCCTCCTGCCGCTGGACGGTCGAACGGCAACGCCGCCGGACGCTCAAAAGACAACGCCGCCGGCCTCTCATACGGCCGATCGAACGCCTCGTCGCCCACACTCACCAGCCCCGCGCGCATCGACTTGCGGTGCCGCTGCCGCAGGCGCCACGCGAGCAGCGCGGTGATGAGCAGGTTCTCGGCGAGGGAGCTCGGCAGGCAGACGGCCATGTAGATGTTGGGCTGGATCCCGAGGTGGACGATCGCAAGGATGCCGGTGACTGGAGGAGGGTGAGCTTCGTGTGAGGGGGAGGACAGCTTCGTGGGGGGAGGGTGCGCTTCGCGTGAGGGGGGGGAGCTTCGCGGGAAGGGTGGTGATGGTGTCATGTGAAGAGAAGAGGGATCGCCGAGCATGGGAGGGGATCGGGGTAGACGGAGCGGGAAGGAGTGACGGAGCGGGAGGGAGTGCCGTACCGACGGATATGACGAAAAGCGTGAGAGGCCCAACCAGGGACCACCACTGGTTACCCCACACAACGTATGTGAGCTGAAGCTGGGTTGCCGCGTCAGCTTAGATGTACTGCTCGAGCTATAGCACACACGCACCAGCACCAGGTCCGCCATGACTACCTGGGCCATCTCCGCCGCAAAGATGACTCTGAAATGCCAGTGCGCGTAGCTGGTAAAGAACGCGACTTGTTCGTCTCGGTCGTGAATGAAGCTGAAGCCCTGGATGGCACGATAGATTGTCATCGCTGTGCGCGCGATCAGTTTGTGTGGGGCAGTCAGTATGTATGCTCGAACCGGGCCCACCTGTATGCAGCGACGACAGAAAATACATGAAACTCGCGATATACAAAGAGGTCTGGTCGTTATTTAGTAGGGCTTTGACAAAAGGCATCATCCACTCACTCCTACGTGTTTATGCCTCACAGCGCTCCTCCGATAGACAGCGGCTACATGCTGCAGATACACAGTCGTATAGAGGCCTGCAATCCGAGTGTTAGCACCAAAGTAAGATCCCCCCAGGATAACCGCACTCACCATACGAGAAGAGCTGTCCCCCAAGATCGGTAAGCAAGCCAGCCCGCGGGCGACGGCCCCGCGACGCACCTCAATCATCGACGCCGCTAGGACGATCGAGTGCGTGACGGCCATGCTACCAGCGGACTATGCACAATCGCAATGGTCGCAGCACTATGCACAACAACGGTCCCAGCGCTTGCGCATACGAGCGTGAAGGAGCGGAATGGCAGGAGGCAAGCCCGTCCCCCAAACATTTTTGCGGGGATGCGCCATCAGGCGCGTATCGGAGTAAGAAGCGCGTAAACAGGAAGCGCGTAAAACGGGATTCAAGCGCGTAAAACGGGATTCGAGCGCGTAAACGGTACGCGCCTGCCCGACGGTTAGTACGATCATGCACCTCGGACTGCTCCCCGTCGTCACAGATTCCGCCGCCCGCATGCGGGTCTCCGTGATTGGGAATGAGATAGTCTGAGAAGGACGCAGCCGTGAAGAACGTCGGCGGCGCCAGTGGGCTTTGAGAAGGACGTCGCCAGTGGTCTGGGAAGGATACCGCGCCTGGTCTGAGGAGGACAACGCCGATAGCTTGGGAACGAGCCCGCCAATCCCGCTGATCCAAGGTGACTGACCCGAGCTGTGAGCCACACACGGCATGTTGTTTGTGATGAAGCTGTCCAGATGGCGAGAAGAAGCGTCTGAATCGGTGGCTACGGAGTTGGGTAGGCTTCCGTCGCGGATTACTAAATTTGGTTATCTCAGCAGCGTCTGTGAGCCTTGGAAGGACCCCGGATAATCGGGGGGAGGGGCAGTTCGCGATGTCGGATTTTCTGGGGCCTCAAACGTCGGAAATGTCTCTGAGAAAGTCGGAGAAATGGTAGGTCGAGGGCGTCAGGTTACTTTAGACGTCGGATTTTTGGGACCGTGCCCGACCTGGGCGTCCAACAATACGACTTGGAAATGCCTGAATGGCGCACGGGCTACGCGCGAACGACGAAATGCGGTGAATGGCGTGGTTTCCCGTTCGAAACAGGCCCTCGGGGAGGCACAGAAAATGTAGAATATTTACGCACGTGACAAAACAAATAATTAAATTTCCTAATCGGAAATAAAAAAAATTCGGCGGCCGCCAAGGTTGGTTAGAAAGTCGGACTTTGGCCGTCCTTTTGGCCAAAAAATGTCGGACTTGGTTCCCCCTGTTTTGAGGATCTCCGGAACTAACCTCGCCGCCCATTATCCGGGGTCCTGCCTTGGAGGGAAGATGGAAGGGCGAGATGGAGGTTTGAAGTTGTTTGGGTAGAATAAGGCTGCAGTGGTCGGTATTTGCTGCGTAAAGAAATCCCAACATGGAAATCTTCGAGAAGAGCCGGGGATCTCGGCGTTCATACTTCTCGCGCACGTGGAGTGATCGGTACCGATGATCACGAGGTTCGCACGGTTGACTTGTCAAACGCGGCGAGTCTCCAGCTCGTCTTTTGCCGTACTCCTTTGACGATACTTCCCCCATACACTGGATATACACCCTCGACCTGGGTCTGGCTGCCTTACTGGACTGTGATTCCTCACTGTACCGTGATCCCTCACTGTACTGTGACCCCATGAAAGATGGCTCTTGAAACGCGTGTGGTGATTTTGTACGTCGTCCTCTGGTTAGCTTGCGCGCGTATTCTGTCAAATTGCCTGACCCTTTTTCAGCGGGGACTCATATAGTGTCTCCGCCGAATGCGATGTCGACGAGGATGAGCGCCCGGATGGCAAGACATGGGTAAGTCTATGACGTGGGGAATGGTTGCCGATTAGCAGGCGCTGACAAGCTTGTAGGTCGACTTCCTCCCCGAGCTCATCGACATACGTGCGGAAAAGATAAAGAACTTCTCAACGCCTGGCGCCAGTGCAGAAGAAGACCTCGACGAGCAAATCGCGCGATTCAGCAACCAAGCCCAAAGAGGCTGGGATCATCTGTCCTTATCCTCTGCCACTTACGGTTTGCCCTCTCTCCGCCTTCAATCTCCATACGCATGGTTGATGCGCCTTCCGACTTTTCTCCCATTCCTATACTTCGTCTTCTGACTCTCCTCTCAGTCCTCTTCCTCGGCATCAACGACTGCGGGCAAAACACCGCAGACAGGCTCGGCCCTATCGTTGACAAGGATATCGGGGCCGCGCAAGTTCTGTATGACCGATTTGGCGCGAGGAATTTTGTCTTCGTGGATGTGCCGCCAACGGACCGGGCTCCCGCAGGTGCGCCTTAACGCGTTCTCCCGCCTTGCTCGTCATATATACCTCACCACCCTTGTCTTGTGCTTCACCATTCATGCCTCCTACTTCTGGTCCCTCCCCGAATACTGAACCTTCTTTTCTCCCTTCCATGATATATGCGTCTCGCGGTCCTGCCATTCAAGTCTCGCGGCCCCGCCATTCATGTCTCCTGCCCTACCCATTCACGTCTCCTACTTCTCTATTTTAACTTTGCACCCTATCTACTCACGCGCACGCCCACACCCTCCCTATTCACATGTAACCTACTTACGGACATCCTCAAAGCGGTGCGAATGGAGTGCGGGGATACCGTTCAGGGCCGCGTGAACGCCTGGAACGACTATCTGCGCGCGAAGGTCACCCAATGGACATCAGACACTCAGGCAAAGACAACCCTCTTCTCATCGCATGAAGTCATCACTGGCATCCTTGACGAGCCTGAAAAGTACGGATTTTCGAAAGAGGACGTAGCGAAAGAGGGTGGAGAGATCTGGGTGGATGACTTGCACCTTTCTTCTGCAGTGCATAGGATACTGGCGGAGCGTCTTGTAAGGCATATCATTTTCGAGTCGTAGCTAGAGAATCTAGTACGCGTTTTCTCTTAGAGATCGTCGATCCTCCTCTTTGAGAGCGTAAATCTGGACTCGGATGCGGGACGGAAGCTTTTAAATTGCTTTCGGACATGTATCGAGTTGCCCCTTTTGTCCTCATCGCCGATTGCTCCTTCGAACCAAGTTGCAGTCTCCTTCTTCATACCGAGCAGACTCTTCGAGTACAAAGGAACCACCCTTTAGCTCTATCTCTTCAGCTTTCTACTTGAAGAGGTTTGAGACACGTTGCCGCGATCTCCGCGGAGATCGGGTGCCGGACCGGTCGTGATGCCGAAGTCGTGCCGAGAGTGTGGAAAACGGTTTTATGCAATAGAGCGAGAACCTTCGCAGTACCCTCGCAGTGGCGGCGGCTCTGGCATGGCGCCGGCCACGCCCTTTGCTTCATACCACTCCCAACGGGCCGCGCTCCCGAACCAGCAGTCCTCCCTGCGCCTGTCCCTGCTCGCCACAGCGGCGACGACCGAACGCAGGATCCAAGTCTCAGCCAATCTGGCCAGGAGCGACCCCGAAACAGCCCCAGACGCTCATCGCGCCGCTGCACGACGCCCCGCGGCCCCCACCCACAGATACGCAGATCCAGGGCGCCGATTAGACAGTGCAATGACGATCGACACGCCCAGTTTTTTCGAGAGTGCGTCGGGCGACTTCGAGCAGATGATGTCCGACTGGCCGAAGGACGGCGACTGGCTGGGCAAGTCCAGCGACCACCATGACCCTCTCTTTCAGCATCCCCCGACTCAGCAGGGCACACCCACCTCTCCTGCCTGGTCCCCCGCATCTACCCTGTCGGCGTGGTCAGGCAACACCACCTGGCTCTCGACCAGCATTACGGGCCAGTGCACGGATGATTGCTTCGTGATTCACTGCGACGACCCAGGGCATCCAGCCGAGGGCGGCTGCTCAGAGCCAGGCTGCGCTACCGACGCTAGCTGCGACGATGCGGAGTGCTCGACCGCCGCCCCTTGCGATCCCACCTGCAAAGACGGCAATTGCGAAGGAGCCGCGGATATTTTCTGCACGGACCCCCGATGCGTCGACAATACGCACTGTGACGAAGTATGTCATGCCCCGACGTAACAGCCGCCATATACTGACGATCCCTCAGTGCTGCGAGCTTCCCTGGCTCCCTCAGTCCAGCGCCGGGGATTTCGGTGACTTGCAATTTCCCAGCCATAACGATACGGCCCACTCGCCCCGAGATACCCCTCATTTCTCATGCTTGTCTGTCGCGCACCGGGACCACATCCCAACAAATATCCCCGGCGCCCCCGTCCTCGACAGCGGCTTCGTCGCCGCCGCGATGCGCGACCCCGTTTGCCGGCGCCAGCTGCTCGATATCTACCTCAACAACATGTACCCCGACCCGGCGCAGCGGCCCCGGCCGTCGTACGCCTCCGGCGACTCGCCCGCGTTTGACGCGGCGGCCCTGCTCGTCGGGTCCTCGCTCGTCACGCCGCTCACGCCGCCGATGTACTACACCGATACCACGGGGGTAACCCGGATTCTCAGGCCGGCAGACCTCAGGCCTGATCCCGCGCGCGGGCTGCCGGGCCTGACGTCTCGCGATCTGCCGCGCGGGCACATGTTCGATGGGGTCGAGTATCCGTGCGCGGCGCGGCTCGAGCTCGAGGAGGCGGAGGAGGGAGACCGCCGCGGGCGCAAGCGGTCGCGGGAGCCGGAGCAGGGGCAGCAGCTGCAGCCGCATCCGCGCGAGTTTGAGGCACTGTTTGGTTGTTTGGGGCACGCGCATGCGCCTCAGAATCACCAACATCCGCACGATCATCAACATTCACATGAGCACCAACACCCACAGGATCACTCGCACCAGCACCACCACTCGCACGCCCCCAAGCGCGCCCGCGGCGCGGACGACCGGCCCATGTCGCCATCCGCGTTCGCCCCCCTGCGCATCCCGCCCCACCTCGCGCAGAAGCCCGAGCTGCTACCTCCTGAGCGCCTGCGCGGCTTCCGCTCCGCGGACTTCCCGCACACGCACATCATCGAGGGCGTCGAGCTGCCGTGCATGAGCCGCATTGAGCTCGAGGTGCGCGAGGAGCTGGGCCTTGACTCGGGCTCGCCATCGGACCAGACTAGCGCCGCGTCTAGCAACCACGGCACTTCGCCAAGTAACGGCGCCTCGCCCGCCGCGGAGGGCGCTGCCACCACGAACACGAACACGCTTGCGATGCCCGAGCTCGCGCTGCCCGCCGCGCCCGCCGCCCTTGACGCGACCGCGAACTGCATGTGGGCCGGCTGCCACCGCACCTTCACCTCCGTCCAGGCGCTCGCCGCGCACGTCAACGCCGAGCACCTCGCGCTCGTCACCCCCGCCGACCCGCTCTCCGCGCCCATCTGCCAGTGGAACGAGTGCGCGCTCCAACCCCAGGCCTCCTGGCAGGCCCAGAGCGCCGCGTTCTCGCCCAACGCCTTCCCCTTCGCGCGCCAGCAGCTCGCGGAGCACTTTCTGCAGCACCACCTGGGAGTGTCGCAGGCGCACGCGACGATGCTGTTGAGGGGCGACACCCGGGCCCCGGGCACGCCGAGCCGCTCGCCGTCGCAGGAGCCCGGGACGGGGGCGAGCACGGACAACGAGGAGCCGGCGGCGGCGGGGGAGCACGACTGCGCGACGGCGGCGCACGTGTGCCAGTGGCGCGGGTGCAAGGCAACGTTTGAGAGCTGTGCCGCCTTGACGGAGCACCTGGACAAAGTGCACGTCGTTGGCGGGCGATCGAGGTGGGATTTTGGTGTGCTGAGTGAGGGCTTTGCTTAAACCCCTTTTTTCTTCTTTAGGTACGACTGCTTCTGGGGCACCTGCGAGCGCAATGGCGAGCGGGGGTTCTCGAGTAAGCAGAAGATCTGTCGGCATTTGCAGGTGCGTAGGATCCTTCCCACACCTCCCACCTCACACCCCTCACATGTACCCAACCTCACCTGTACCCAACTTACTGACACCCTCCCTCAGACCCACACCGGCCACCGGCCCTTCACCTGCAGCGAGTGCGGGCAGCACTTCAGCGAGGCGGCGACACTCGCACAGCACATGCGCCGCCACACGCGCGAGCGGCCCTACAAGTGCGACCACCCCGGCTGCGGGAAGGCGTTCGCGATCATGGGCGCGCTCACGATCCACAAGCGCACGCACAATGGCGACAAGCCGTTCAAGTGTGGTGTCTGTGGAAAGGCTTTCGCGGAGAGTTCGAATTTGTCGAAGCATGTGAGTTGCTAGAGCTCTTCGCATTTTCGGATTCCTGTAGTTTACTGGGTTTTTCGATGTACTGACACCATCTCCAGCAACGCACGCATACAGGCCTCCGTCCCTTTGCGTGCGCGCATCCGGGGTGCGGGAAGGCGTTTGCGCGCGTCGACCAGCTCAATCGGCATATGAACGTGCATACGAGGAAGGAAGGACAGGGATCGGGACAGGGATCCTCGCGCTCCTGAATAGCGATTGCAGAATGCCCTTGGTGACCGACGAACAACTGTGGTGGCTGACGACGACGTGTGGTGACTGACGACGATGCTGTGGTGAAAGACGACAATGTGTGCTCCTCGCCGAGTCGGAGTCGCAGCACGCAAGCGACGAAGGACGAGTGGGAGGTGATGTAGAAACTATAAAATGGTAAATGTCCATATGCTGGCAGCACGTCAACGCCGAGTTGATTGCGCATGACCGTCGAGTTGACAGCGGACCGTCTGCGTGCGGCCATAGCCAAGGACCATGAAGTCTTTGTACAGCTAGTGATTCTGAGTAACTTTATTAGCTATGTAGAACTACACATCGTCACCAAGCGCTCACGAACTCATATGATTCTTCATACTCATCCGTGTAACTATATTACGCATATGCATACCTTTGTCTTGTGAGTCTTGATATTCATCATAGAGCTACATGTCTTGGGCTATGCCATTGGGCATAACATTAACACCCAAGATCGCAGACATCAACCGTGGAATTAATCTCGTGACCTTCGGTACCGACAAAACACTGACAGCCCAATATTGCACTGCCTATCTCTGCACCTTCTTGCGCGGCTTCTGCGTACTTGAGAGCTTCTGAAATCCTATCAGAATATCATCCGCCCGTGAAAGCATAGAATTCACCTTTCGCTTGCTAGATACGGCGGTGGCAGGTTCCGGTTCATCAGACAGCTCTGTGAGGATACTTTCCTCGTCATCCTTGCGAGGTCGATGAGAATTGGCCAGCACGATCACAAGAAAGGCCTACATTGAGCACCACGGCGACTTCGTCGGCCTTCTTCACTGAATTTGGTGGCAAGCCGGGTAGCTTCTGCAGTTCTTCAACATACGCGGATGTGCGTCCGCCGACTGTGACCCATTTGATGGTGGCAGGCTCGCCGGAAGGCTGGGGCGAAGTCATTTCGCAGACCACACACGAGATGCGGCACTTACGAGCGTCATAGTCTGCGGCTTATTCTTCTTGCCTTTGTCCTGTGCACTGTATGAGACGATGCCGAGCCGAATAGTACAGCTAGGACCTACCCAGCGATGATTAAACAGCCAATCCTCCGGAAACTTCTCCGAATCCGCATCTGCCTCAACCGCAATGCGACAGACCTCCCCCATCCACCTATGCACCGCATTCAACTCCTCCCCCGACATCGTATTACACCGCCTTTCCGGATGCACACGCGCATGATACAATATCTCGTCCGCGACCCAATTACCCACGCCGGCGCTGAAGCTCTGGTCGAGGAGCAGTGCTTTGATAGGGCATTTGCGCCGTGACATCAATTTTCCGAACTCGTCTCGGGAGGGCATGGATAGCAGGGGGTCGAATCCGAGCTCGGAGATGGGCGGCTCGTGGAGGGGGTCGGCGCAGAGGCGGATGCGGCCGAGGCGGCGGGCGTCCATGAAGGCGAGTTGTGTGCCGTCGGAGAAGTGGAGGATGAACTTGAACATGGGTATGAGCGTGGGTGGCGGAGAAGAGGACAATGTAAACCTTCATGAACCGCGGCGGCCACTCGTCACCGACGAGTCTCTTGGACGATATGTAGTACGTAGCGGCGCCGCCTTTCACCTGGGCTAAGGGTGAGCAAAGGACTGCGCGAGAGGGAAAGGAAGCTACTCACCTGTATCATACCTGTCATACCGAAATGCAGGACAGGCATTCGTCCTTTACCGCTGAGAGTTAGGTAGAAGACTTTGCCTTGGCCACATATAAGCGTCGCATTCGCGGCCAAGTTTATCATACTGACCATATCTGCCAACGTCAACCAGGGTGCGCCCAGTGACCTCGGCAGCCTATTGGGTTGCTTTTGGTCACTCGGAAGACGAGGGACGTACATTCAGGAGAGAAACCTACGAATTCCTGATGGGTAACCCCAGCAAACACAATGGGATCGTCTTGGGTTTCTACTCTGACTATCTCCTTCCCTTGTCCCGCTCGCTTGATCTCTCTAACAGCCTTCTCAACCTCTGTGGAGGCCGGTCAGCCGATGAACTTGTTGTCTTCCAACCGCGGTCCGTTCGAATTGGATTATAAGTTTACCTGGTAGCTCAGGCATCGTTGCTTGAAGGCCGAAGTGCGTCTCCCTCAGGGTTCAATCTGGTGTCTTATGCGCGGGCAGACCTCGTTGGCAAAGGAATTGGTTCGGTTTGAGTTGTAAGCTGTGGGTCCATGATGTCAAACGGGAGCAAATCCCGTAGGGTATCACACGGTCACATGACACTGAAGTTCAACTCGCGATCGACGTTGTATGCCTTTACACTAACTGTGGAAAGCCGCACATGAAGGTGCAATGTGCATGCAGATATCCAGTCAAGTCAAGGAGAGAACCATAAATCAAGCAGAGAATTCATTTGCAATACTAGATTGACTCTACCACAACCCTACTTCTGATCCACCATCAACAAATACCGAGCACGGATCTGCGCCGTGTTGTAGACGATGTACTACGAAAGTAATCAGCATCCCCCTCAGTATCAATCTCACGAAGCCCTCACCTCATTATACTGCAGATACGCCTTCGGATCCGCATTGTTATCGCACGGCCCATCGGGCATATGGCAGCCCTTGAGCGCATCGTTGCCCAGGACCTCGCCCGCATCCTTCCAGTTGACGGGCTGGGTGCGTCCAATACCTTTCGTGGCCCTGAGTTGTCGAGGTATCAGCATTGGGAGGGGAGGGGGACGTGAGGAAATGGATACGCACAGAGCATTGGCCTTCTTGCACCCCTTGTCCGCGTCGTACTCGGCGTCGTAGCGTTCGTAGAAGGGCTTCACGGCGACTTCGCAGAGCAGGAGGAGGCCGGTTTGACCGCTCAGTCTGTTGCGACGTCAGTACATGGACTGAAAATAATTCGAGTGATTGTACGCACCCCATGTAACAGTAGCCCGCGGACTTCGACATCATCTAGAGAAAGGTAAATCAATACAATGCCTTCTGAGCGCGACCAGTATACTCACATCCGCGAAGTACACGCCCTTGCCAAACATGTAACCCGTGACAGGAGCTGCAAGAGGCGTCAGTCATCAGAGTATTCATCGAAGCATCCCAACTACTCACCCTCCGGCGGCGCAATCCTCAACCCCTGCTTCAAAATCCCCGCAAAATTCGTCGTCCTTGACCCATGCCACAGCAACATCCTCTCTCCCTCCCCCAACCGATCAAACCCAGCCTTCTTCCACGCCACCGTCTCGCTCTCCCTCTCCACCCGATAAATATGCCTCACGCCGACCCTAAAGTGGTGCGTCGCGCCGTGCGTGTTGTTCACATACGCCTCGAGCGCGGCGAACTCGGCGCTGGCGCGCGCGATGGGCTCCATGCGCGTGAGCTCGAGCGAGCGGAACTTGGCGTCGAGGGGGTTCATGGGCGCGCCGGATTCGTCGCGCGGGGTGCTGGAGCTGATGAGCTTGGAGGCGACCTCCATGTCGCCAAGGGCGTCGACGAGGTCGAGTTCCTGCGGAGGTTTGGTGGTCAGAGGGTACGAGAGAAAGACAGTCAGGGATACCTACCGCCTTCAACACCCTCTCATCGCCAATCGGCGTAGGGCGGTTGCGGCCGAATGCGTGCGGGATGATCCTGATGTGTCAACCTTGTCAACCTTACCACCCTCCAAACAAACAAGCGCCAAAGCCCACTCACGAATAATACACCCCACTCAAATGCTCAATCGCCGCCCTCTGGCCGCCATTCGCCTTCGCCACCTCGCTGTTCGGATCCTTGATCACGTCCGCGAGCTGCTTGAGCGCGGAGAAGCCCTGCAGGATCGTGTTTTTTGAGAGCTTGCCCAAGGGTAGCTTGTTCGCGTCGTAGTTCATGGAGGAGAGGTGGGCGTCGATGAGGCTGATACGCGGGTCAGAATCGGTACCAAATATTATAGGGGAAGAGCAGAAGGTGAACGCACGCAGTATCAAAAATCAGCCTGCACAAATCCTGCACCTCCGCATCGAGGCTGCTATCCGGAATCGGCGTCGCCTCGCGCTCGGATTTCTTGCCCTTGCCCTTCTTGCTTGACTCCTCGGCCTTGTCCTCGTCGCCGAAGTCGCGCTCCAGCCAGAAGTACTTGCCTGTTGTTACAGTTAGTTAAATTTCCCACTGGTTCGGAGGCGGATTAAAAGCTGTAGAGCACGCACCCTTCTTCGCCACCATACCCACGCGCTGCTCCCAGGGCACAGCCGCCTTCGCTTTAAACTGCTTCTTGAACTCGTTCACCGCCGTAGCCGGAGGCCAGGGGCCCTGCAGAGCGTGTTATTGAGCAATACATTCTAGCCAGTAATCACTAGACCGACCTTCAGCTGACTCTGCCCGCGTTCACCAACGCGACCCCAGCGCGTGTACAGCCAGCAGGAACTCTCGTTACCGATAGGGTGAAGCAGCTGGATGACGTAGAACCTGTCCAAGATTGGTTCATATTCCACTCAAAGATCTCGAAGACAACATACTTGTTCTTATTCGCGCCAATATCAGTCTGGTTGAGCATAGCATCCCAGACGCCCTCGGCGTTCGCGTAGACCTGATGAGTGGCTGCCACAAATCCGAGTTGAGTATGTGGCATACGCGCGTATCGGAGTAACGAGATACATACAGACTTTGCCGGATTCGGGATCCACAGGTGCGGCGCCGCGCTTCAGGACGGAGACCTACGGGAGGTAGTCAACATCTGATTCCTCACAAGACGACAACAAGCAGCAGAAAGTTCGATTTCACCCACCATCTTAGCAGGCGGCTCATCATCCTCGTCCATCGCATCGTCGTCGACGACAGCGTCTTTCTTCGCCTTCTTGCTCGCCGGCTTCGCTTTCTGCGTGTCCTCGTCCTCGTCGTCAGACGGGGATGCTGCGCGGGCGCGCTTGCCCGACGCCTTGGACTTGGGCTTTGCGTCTGACTTGGGTTTCGCAGCGGCCTTGGGCTTCGCATCCGACTTGGGTTTCGCCCTCGAGCGATAGCCCTTCGGCGACCGCCGCTTCCCCGTTGGCTGCGCATCTGTCTCCTGGTCCGCATCCGCCTCGAGCTCATCCTCGTCTTCCTCATCAGCTTCCGCAATATCGTCCACCGTCTTCTTCGCGGCGGCCTTTGTGGCCGGCTTCTTCGACGTGGCGCGCGGCTTCGTGGCTGAAGGAGGCTTTGAACCTGCCCGCGAGCCTGCGCGAGACCTCGACTTTGGCTGCGGCTCTTCCTCCTCCTCCTCCTCCTCCTTCACATCCTCAACCGTCTTCTTCGCCGCAGCCTTCGAAGCAGGCTTCTTTGCCGGAGCCTTGGCCTTCGTGGTCGAAGGTGGCTTCGAACCAGCCCTTGACCCAGCCCTCGACCGTGCCTTAGGCTTCGGCTCTTCCTCTTCTTCGTCACCTTCCTCCTCATCCTCCTCCGCAACTTCCTTCTTCTTCGCCGCCGCCTTCTTTGCTGGGGCCTTCTTCACAGGCGGTGCAGGCGCAGGCGGCGGTGCAGCGGCCGCGGCTGCCTTGATACGCGAGCTCTGGCGCGTAGGCACCACGGGGGCCGCGTCTGAATCTGCCTTCTTGCGAGGGGGCATCTTGAGGGTCGCTGGGGATGGTGGCGGTCGGGAACAAGGAGTTGAACAAGCCGTTTGAGTCGCGACGCGTTGAGCCCCTATTTATTCCCACGTTGTGCTCGGGCCCGAGTTTGTGAGTCCGGCAATTACCGAGGCACGAGGGAGTAGCCGGAGGTTGGTCTATGGATGACGGGAGTGATCGACACCGATCGTCTGTTCGGTGTGAACGCTCACGTCTGCTACTGAGCTCGAGAGGAATTTTGAAGCTGCAACAAAAAGAAACTTCACCCCCGCCTTCCTTTTCCTCTCCACGGCGCCATCATCACACTCGCGTGCTCTCTCCATCACATCTGGACCTACAACTGCACCAGCCCCTATCCCTTGATGGCCGACCAAAATCCACCTCCCCGCCTCTCCGACCCCTCGTCCGAGGCTTTACCGGACTTCGCAAATCTACCTGGTCAGCAAGCCATTATTGCTGCTCTTACGACCGTTTCTGCT